>JAABOM020059340.1:0-12935 GCA_011800125.2 Solanum clarkiae
TATAACCTAGCCAGGGACGAACCCGATACAGTTTACCACTGATCAGTTGGTCATTTACAGTTTATGATGTGCACAGATTATACAGTAGAGGTAAAGCAATATAAAGAACATAAAGTATTCGATCCCAAAGTACATATAAAGGTGGTCTCTTATTCCACACCAGTGCATAGTTTCATTTGAAGTTGTACTTCATATACAGTATTTCATGCTTTACATACTCAGTAAATTATCTCGTATTGACGTCCCTTACAGGAGACCTGCATTTCATGCTGCAGGTACAGGTGTTAGTAGACCTCCCTAGTAAAGTCCAGGACATTCAGCTATTGTTACCAAGCTCCGAGTTGCTCCGGAGCTTTGTACGTGTCTAAAGTTTATATGTTTTCATTATATAGTTATTCGAGGCGGGGCCTGTCACGACCCTTATAAGATACTCTTTTATTTAGAGGCTTTACAGACTATGTAAATTGAAGTGTGGTCATGTTTCATACTTTTGATACCGTGGCCCCAACGGCCTAGTCACATGCATTTCCTTATAGCTTATATCACTGTTTACTTGCATATAGACAGGTTAAATATAGAAATTCTTTATGAAATGTATAGAAAGTGCATAAGTACAGGTTGGTTCTCCCGAGCCTCATCAGCAACGGGTGCTGGTCCGCCCTAACAGGACTTGGGGCATGACAGATTTTCACCATATTCATTCATATGTCCTCTTGAGTTACATGATTTAAAGCCTACACGTATTAAACCCATCCAATTTTCATATCGATTTTTCTAATGAAGTATGACTATCAAATGATGAAGGTTCAACTACATGTTATGAAAGTTTATAAAATCTAGGAAGTAGTTATGAATCCCTCTTATAAATGTTTAAAGATGGTAAGGACAATTCTCACCAAAGGAGAGACCCCGTTGTGATAAGGACAAAACATCACTTGGTGGATCTTATGTTTTAATAAGATACACTTTATGTGATGATGCTATGTTTTCAAGTTTATGGATGAATATAATTATACAAATGATTTCATTGAATTCTATGGGAATGACTTAGCACCGATTATAGCATGGTGGTAGGATTCTGTACGGGAATCCTGGTAGGAACCGTATGTCTCGTTAACTATGTGCTACCACAGGAGCCCTTGTAGGCTAGGCTAGTAGATCTACATAGGCCATTTTATTCACTAATGATGCATGTGCAAATTGATAGAGTTCTACCTTGGCAAGTAGTTTCCCCTTTTTTCCCAATGGAAGGAGTTCATTGGATTCCACGTAGTAGCTCACAAGGTCTTATATGTCGGCTACGACCTCCTCTCACATATGCATGATGTTATGAATTTATGTTTCTACTTCCCATTATGTTTCCATCAGATCATAACTTATGCATATCATATTGAGATTATTTCCATTGTATAAGATTATGCATCTTGCATATGTAGCTTATGATTTATTTTTTGCAGCGCATCCCACATACTAGTACATTCAAAGTTCTAGTGCATACTTTTTGCCAACATGATCTAACCATGTAAGGACTAGAGCATTTCACCACCCGACTCCCGTGGCTAGTTCAGTTCTTGAAGACATTTTGTTGTGGTGAATCCTCTAGTTCGAGGGCAATACCCATCTTCTATCTAGCTTGTTATGTTGAGACATTATTACGTTACTTGTTATTTTGAGCGTGAGTCCCGGACCTAACTTAGCCCCTGTCCTACTCATGATTAGAGGTGTTGCGGGATACTTTCTCTATATACTCATTATGTGATGTCTAAGCTTCTATGAAGACTTATCATTTAGTCCCTATACCCTATATGATGTTATTTATGTTGTTGATATTGATGGCAAGTGATGATCTTCCTAAGCCCTTACTTCTCTGTAGCTTGAGTCCTTTGATCCCTCCCCTTAGTCTTTGTTGTAATTGGATCATGGATATATCTTTCCCTTTTACCTGATAGCTTGAGTCCAAAGCCTCCATTTTCCTAACATTGAATTCTTTGACGCTTATTTTATATTCCACAACCATGGATGCGCTTAAGTTAAGCTTTGAGGCTTGTTTGGGGTACCTATCATTTCTCCATTTGCCAAATCGTACCTAGGCTCTAGGCTTTGGAAGTAAAAAAATATGTTCCTCTCAATTTATACCATGTCTATATGTAACAATCCAAGCTTTGAACAATGAAAATCTATGGTAGCACTGGCTTAAGCCTAGCCAAGGACTAATAGAAAGCATATAACCACAAGTATCACAACTATCAAGAACAATGATAATCAATCAAGTTGATAAGCATAACAAGTATCCAGAATGATAGTAACAATCTAGATGATAAGTGTAATAAATTCCTAGGACAAATATTAAATGTAATTGATAAATGTAACAAATATCCAAAACAAATAGCAAACAAT
This sequence comes from Solanum clarkiae, assembly GCA_011800125.2. Taxonomy (NCBI): domain Eukaryota; kingdom Viridiplantae; phylum Streptophyta; class Magnoliopsida; order Solanales; family Solanaceae; genus Solanum; species Solanum clarkiae. The sequence continues at coordinate 2,398 of JAABOM020059340.1, forward strand.
GCAACTAAATTGTGGGTGTCGCATACACCACACAAATAGGATCAAAATCCTACCACCAGGTAACTAGGAGCCCACGATATCAATGGAATTATTGCAAAAGAACCTCAATGCATAGTAAGGAGTACAACAGATAATCTATGTCCCAAAATATAACATATTTCTCAAAACTATACAACTCAAACAGATAAAGAAGCAACCAAATAGACATTCGTATTAATAGAAGCAGTATAAGTTTGTGTCTTTCCATTGATAGATTCGTCACAGCCGAAGAATGCTACAAGTATCCAAAATAATCACAGACAATCTAACTGATAAGTACAACAAACATCAAGAACAACAGTAAATAGCCTAGCTGATCTCCATGGAATAAAATGCATCTCCTCAATAGAATCAAAATTTGGTCACAAGAGAATCAGGATTAGGGTATACCAACAAAACCACAATAACAAAATCAAAGCCGTAGAGTCTCAATGTGTAACCAGGAGTATAATTGACAACTAGTCTCTCAAAATATACATATCACCAGTTCTAGACCACCCACACAGGAAAATAGGTATCTAGAAAGGCATATGTATCAATCACGTGGCATAAACTTACATTTAGCATGTAACAAATTCATTGATAGCTCAACAGTTGTAGAACCAACTATTACTATAGATATCAATGTTACAATGATCACACAAAAGTAATTGCAGCCTTCACTAACATCGATAAACTTTACTCAGGAACTTCCAACAACAAATATGCACCCAACATGTGTTTCATCTTAGTCTGAAGGTAAGGAAAGCTTAGCCTACCTAGATGGTGAATCTACGTGCTATGGATCAGTCCACCTGGGCCTTACATGTATTGATCACCTCCAAATGTCGCTCAACTATCAAAACATTAACCACAACCTAAATATGGTTGTCTTGTCTATATTATCTTAAGAAATGGAGAAGATTATATCAATTGTGGCTAAAATGGGAAAAGAGGACCCTCAGCTAAAATATCGAACAGACCATCATAAAATGACATCTACATCGCTTATAGTCTATAGCTAGAAACTAAGCTCAAAATGAGGCTCAGAACAATGACAAACAACCGAGAAATCATGTTACACTTCTCATCAAAAAATATTTATGTACAACAGCCTTTTTACCCAAATACACCATGACATAAATCTCAAATCATTGTACAGTTTAGACCCAAATTTTACTCAATTTTGATAAACAACGCCCAAAATATCACAACTGAAATCTTTTGGCAGTTCATTATGTAGGCAAAAATAGTGATTCATACCTCAAAAACTGTGCCAAAGCTAAAATCCAAGGTCCCCACGATGTTCCTCATAAAATTCATATAGTTTATCCTTTTAAATCTCTTAAAGTGGATAAATATTACCCAAATTATTGCCACTTGAAATTTATTTATGTTCCTTTTGCAAAGCTGAGCTAGTGAGCTTGCCACAACCCTAACTTTGGCCTCAGTAAATGTGAATAAAACTTCGCAAACATGGCGCTCAGGCTGCCAAAACCTTCACAAACGTGCCCCTGGCTATGTGAATACGAGTAGCCCTTCGTGAGTGCCTTGGGTTAATTTGTTGCAATTGCCCAGCCAAGTTAAATCACTTCCTGGGCATTTCGAGCCCATCCGATATATGGTTTCTACAAACCAACTATACAACACCACTGACTTTGATGTTTTGGATCCAATGGTGGGCTCAGAATTTCCAACGGAGTTTTTTACGATAAAATGAGGGTCCCACTTCTTTCTGGCTAATTTTAACTAAAAGACTAAGGAGGTCAAAATGCTCTGGAAGTCCTAGTTATCCATTGAAAGGTCATGGTAGACTATATTCTATGTTCTAGAGATGACCATGCAATTATAATTATATTTTCAACAAGTTTCCCTAGGTTATCTTCAAGAATCATATTTTAGCTTATTTTTGGACTAATTTTTACGATTTGTTAGATAAAACCACACCATAACCCTCATATGCCGGTCTTTCCATAGTCCTACAGGAAATGGAACAGTCAAAGTTTCGCTAAGGCCGTTTGTTGTGAGTTTACCAAAAAAACTCATTTTACAGTTATAAATAACCATTTAACTCAAAAAGTTGCATAACCACCAAACGATTAATCCAACACGCAAACTATTGGTATCAATACATCACAATAGCCCGAAGTCACTACAGAAAGGGTCACACTGATAAAATATTCATGAAAACACCCAAATAATCTAGAGGGTCATTACGACATCAACTATTAAAAGAACTTTCATCCACAAAAGTAAAGATAAATACATACCTAAAGATACAAATAAGCTGAGATATTGCTCCCGTATGTCCATCTCCAATGCCCAGGTAGCCCCCTCTATCGATCAAAAGTGCCACTGGACCTTAACCGTTGGTATGCCCTGGAATGCAACTTCTTGACATTAATAGCTAAGATAGCCACCGCCTTCTCGACAATAATCAAACTATCATCTAACTCATCTGAATCATACTGAAGCATGTATGACTTATCTGAAATGTAATGGTGCAGCATCGATATAAGGAAAATAAGGTGTATAGAAGAATATTTTGTAGGTAAGGCTAACTTATATGCCACTAGCCCTACCCACTACAAAATCTCGAATGGACCAATATGTCTGGCTAAGCTTACCCCATCATCCAAAAAACGTAACCCCTTTAAAGGGTGATACTTTCAAAAATACTGTATCATTAACCTCAGAGCATATTGGGTCTCCGACCTGAAGCATATAGGGAATTTAACCTTGAGTGACATAGGAACATTTACCCTAAATTAAAATTAGGCATCAAATACAACATTCATAGGCATGCTAAGTGTGCCAACAAATAATTATGGCAATTTCAACTAATGAAAAGTATAATAGCCTATTTGTAAGCTACAGAGAATCAATATAGCAATCTCTAAATGATCCTCAAAAGATCAATCACTCATCCCATTAGCTCAATCAACTAAAATGTAATGGAAAGTCAACAAGCAAGGAATACATGTAACCAGTAGATATTCAAACATTTACAATCGTCCTCAACTGTAACCATATTCCACATATATGAACTTTACCCACTTTCCCATTCCTTATGTATGAAATCCATGCCCATTAACCATAGGTGGCCTCATAGGCTAATTTATGCTAAAATAGTCACAAACAATAACTAATTTATTCATATTTGCATGTTGGGATTTTAGACCATTTCCCTTTCTTTCTTACTATTCAATCCCAACAACAATGGCTAGTTATAAGTACATTAAATAGTAAAAGTACCATACCAATATAGCAGATTATTGGCGAAACAACCACCAGGAGCTTCGAATGACCAAAAATATTCATGAATGTAGCAACTAATTAAAATACTAACCACCAGTGTTCTCAACGACTGTCAGATATTCAAAAACAATACAACAAATACTCAATATATACTAATCACCGGTAGAAACTTTATGTAACAATCCAGGCTTCGAATGATGCAAATCTAGGGAAGCACTGGCTTAAGCATAGGCTAAGGCCCAACAACAAGCATATAACTAGAAGTATCAAAAGTACAATGATAGAGCATCTAGCTGATAAGCACAAGTAGTATCTAAAATCACATTAACAACCCAACTGATAAATGTAACAAGTTCCCAAGACAACGAGTAAATGATCAAGTGGATAAATACAACAAATATCCAAAACAACAACAGACAATCCAACTAAATCCTACGTTATACCATAAACCTGTCACGCATCAATTTCCGTTAGGGCAAACTAGCACACGTTGCCAATAAAGCCCAGGAGAATCAACCTATACCTATGTGCTTTCTATACATTTTATAAGGGGTTTCTACCTTCAACGTGCTTTTAAGAAAGTAAACAGTAATGACAAGCCAAAAGGAAATGCATATGGTTAGACTGTTGGGGCCACGGTGTCTAAGGTATGAGACATGACCACACTTTAATTTACATAGTCTACAAAGCCTCTCGATAAGGAAAAGTATCTGATAAGAGTCGGGATAGGCCCCACCTTGACTAACTATACAGTACAAACATATAATCTCTAGATACAAACAAAGCCTCGAAGCAACCTGGAGCTTGGTATTAGCAACTGGATGTCTTGTACTCCTACTGGGGTATCTACTAGCACATGTACCTACAGCATGAAATACAGGTCCCCCCGTAAGGCACGTCAGTACAAGATAATGTACTAAAATATATAAGGCAGGAAATACTATATTTGAAGTAACTACTCAAATGAAACTATGCACTAGTGTAGGGTAAGAGACCACCTTAGGTTATAATTTGGGATCATGCACTTCATGTTCTTTATATTACTTTATCTTTACTGGATAATCTGTGCATAGCATGTAATACAAATGACCAGCTGATCAGTGGTAAAACTGTATCGGGATCTTCGCTGGCTAGGTTCTTCCTTAACCCCTCAGGCTACCACCCGTGATAGGGTCATCTCTAGCTAGGTGATTCTTCTATCCCTCGGGCTTCCCCCATCAATAAATAATATACTTTATCTTTCAATTACCTTTGAGATGATTCTTTTGGTGGTCACAATATTGGAGCCGTAGTACTGTAGATGTAACATGTGACATGTACATAATCGTACAAGACAATATGAAAATGAAAAAGAGTATGTTACATAAATAATGATATGCATATGAGATGAAATAACTCGTGAACTTTATTTAGCAACAAGAACCCATGTAACTTGGTATCCACGTGTGTATGTAGATTTGAAGGTGACTATGTATGGAAGCATATGAACATATGAAAGAGTGTACACACAGTTAATTGTTGTGTCGGAGTTGGTAAGCGCCTTTATGTGCCAAGGAAGGATCTATGTTTCGTGCCAAACAATACAAAATCAAGTAGCCTTACATACTTCGTTGTATGACCTCGTTACTACCTCAAGATAACCTTCCCTTCCATCAAATATTTATCTACAACATAGTAGGTGATAAAACTAGCATTAGCAGCCAATAGATATATATTGGAAGCTCAATCACATAAAAAAACAACACACGGGCAGCAAGCGGGTATTTATAAACCGAGCGTATTCTTTCAACCTTTCCGCCCCTGATCGTATTTTCTAATACACATTAGCATGTATACATCATATGTAGCATATCTTAGTGCCATAGCAGCCTTACAAAATCCCAAAAAATACAACACATCACAATTTTACACAACCTACAAATGGACAACATAACGTTACGTCCCTTTGCCCTATTTTGACGTCGACAATTCCAAACCCATTCCAACTTTAACCAAACTATTCTCAACACATCTATATATAAAAACAGCCTTGAATAGTCTCAGAATAGTAACAAATTAGTAAATAAGGATGTAAGGCAATAGGCTTCTATCCAACAGCCCACAAGTTCATACGAAGAACACAATTGTGATATCATATAAGGACTCACTTTTGTGGATTGTAAAAGTAGTGAAGTAGCCTGGTTACATTACTATAAAACCAACTGTTATTAAATACATAAGTATTACTTCATAATATAGCAAAACAAGAAGAGAAAAGCCTCTTGAACAATAAAAAATATTCACAACAATCCTTAGGAGAGATGTTGTCCAGAATTTCCAGCACATGTGTAATTAGCTTGTTCCTCTAGTTTTTGTAAACAAACTATACTAAGTCCATAAGTAGATTTACTTACCTTTAAGCTCAAGGTTTAGAGATTATTTAGGAACCCTTCTAAGGTCGTGAGACCTGCTTTTTTTCCCACTTTGAAAGAGAGCAAAGAACAACCAAGAAAGCAGATTTTTTTTTGTCCAAGTTGAATGAATTTAGTGTGCTGTCCTTGTCCCCTTTTTAAAAGCTTTCTTGGCCAACTTACTTTTTGTTTATTAAGATTAATATATTAAGTTGATGATACAGCTTCTTGCTCCTTTTATTTAGTCCTTAAGATGCTCCAAATTGATGGGCCTTTGCTGCCCATTTTTAAGCTTTCTTAATTAGTTTGGACCTAATTTATCAAAGACATTGTGATATATTTGGGACCCTTTTAATATCCTTCTTGGCCTGAAAATATAATCCATTTATTATTCTAAAATATGGACTAAATTTACACCCTTAACATGGACTTTATTCATAATCGGACTTGGACAAATTCGATGTCGGGCCTCGTCTCCGTTTAGCTAGAAAATTTAGGCTAAGCAAGTAGATGACTCACCTGCTAGCTTCTTAAGTCCTACAAGCACCTCAATTCTCTCACCTTGTTTATGGTCGTAATCTCCTCAATTCGACACAAAAGATGTATACACTTGACCCTCTTAAGCGTCAGACGCACGTATAGCCCATTAACACGAGATTCAAGCACTTTTTAAAAATTGGCGCTAATTTGCCAAAACCATGTCATTTTTCATTTATATAGTACTAGTATTGTAAGATGTGGGGTGTTACGTCCTTCCCCCTCAAGAACATTCGTCCTCGAATGTTCGCACAATTGAATAGCTTAACCAAGTTCAACTCAATAAACGTTCAAACACATGTACCTATTAAGGTCCCCAATTTTGGATGTTGGACTTCCTCTTTAGCTTCAAATAACTAAGGGTATTTTGACTTCATCGCATCCTCGGCTTGCCATGTTATTTCTTCGGCTTGCTGGTTTCTGCAAAGTACTTTTACTTTTACTGAAGCTATTTCTTTATTCCTTAGCTTCTTAACTTGACAATCTAGAATAGCAACAGGTACCTCTTTATAGGTGATATATTCTATAATCTGCACATCCTCAATAGGAGTGATACAAGGTAGGTCACTTATGCATTTTGGAAGAATTGAGGCTTGAAAAACTGGATGAACCATTGAACGCTCTTGGGGTAGCTCTAGTTCATATGCAACCTTCCCTATGAAATTCTTAATAATTTTACATGGCCTTATGAAATATTGGCTCAGCTTTTCTTTCTTACCAAACCTCAAAACACCTTTCATTGGAGATACCTTTGAGAATTCCAGTCCTCTTCTCCTAGCATCCGCATATGATTTGTGATGACTTTGGGCTATTTCTAGTCGCTACTGTATTACCTTAACTTTTTCCATGGCTTGTTGTACTAGATCTGGCCCAAGCAAGGTGTGTTCACCCACTTTAAACCATCCTATTGGCGACCTACACTTCCTTCCATACAAAGCATTATAAGGTTCCATCTTGATTCTTGAGTGGTAGCTGTTATCATAGGCAAATTCAATAAGTGGCAAATGGTCCACCCAACTACCTTTAAACTCTAATGCACAAGCTCGCAATATATCTTTAAGTGTCTGAATGGTGCATTCTACCTGACCGTCTGTTTGAGGGTGGAAAGTTGTACTCAAATTCACTTGTGTCCCTAAACTCCTTTGGAAGGACTTCCAAAACTTTGCAGTGAATTGAGCTCCTCGGTCAGATAGAAAGGATATTGGGACTCCATGTAGCTTGACTATCTCTTTGAGGTATACCTTGGCATATTTTTCAGTTGTATAATCACTCCTGATAGGTAAAAAGTGTGCTGACTTTGTGAGTCTATCAAGTATTACCCATATGGAGTCAAACTTCTGAAATGAGCGAGGCAAATTGGTAACAAAATCCATATTAATCATATTCCACTTCCAGATTAGAAGATCTATACACTGCATATAACCTCCATCCTTTTGGTTTTCTACCTTCTCTTGTTGGAAATTAGGACATTGAGCCACAAATCTTGCAAGGTCCTTTTTCATGCTTCTGCACCAAAACATTCCCTTCAGGTCATGGTACATCTTATTTGATCCTGGATGGATCGAATATCTAGAATCATGGGCTTCTTCCATTATCCTCTTTCTTAGTCCATTAATATAAGGAAAACATAATCTATTTTGGCAGTAAAGTACTCCTTTCTTTGTAAGATCAAAGCCCTTTATCATACCTTGACTCACCTTTTCCTTAAGTCATCGTAAAAAAGGGTCCTCGAACTGTTTTGCTTTCACCTCCATTACCAATGAAGTCGTTACTGCATTATGTACAACAACCCCCTTCTTTAGAGTTTTAAGAAGGAAAACTCCCAAGCTGGCTAGTTGTTATAGATCCTTAGCCACTCCTTGACTTACCACAGCTTGATCACCAATATTTGTGATTGTTTTATGACTCAGAGCATCAACTACCACATTTGCCTTCCTCGGATGGTATAGTATATCAATGTCGTAATCCTTTATTAGATCTAGCCATCTCCGGTGTCCTAGGTTTAGGTCTTTCTGCTTGAAGATGAATTGCAGGATCTTATGGTTAGTATATATGTCAATGTGAACCCCATACAAATAGTGGCGCCATAATTTCAGAGGAAACACAACCGTTGCTAACTGAAGATCATGTGTTGGATATTTTTTTCTCATGTGGTCATAGCTATCTAGATGCATAAGCAATTACCCTACCATATTGTGTCAGTACACACTCTAAGCCAACTCCTGAAGCATCGCAATACACTGAATACCTCTTGGCACCTTCTGGAAGTACTAGCACAGTGGCAGAAGTTAGCTTATTTTTCAGTTCCTAGAAGCTCCTTTCATATGCATCATTCCATTGGAACTTAGTTGCTTTACGTGTCAACTTTGTTAGAGGTGCAAACATAGGAGAAAAACCTTCAACAAACCTCCTACAATAACCTGCCAACCCTAGGAAGCTCCGAGCTTCTGTGGGTGCCGTTTATCATGACTGGCCCCACAAGTGCACAAATTGTCCGCTTTGGCCCCACAGGGCTGCACGGTTTTGTTCCTCCCAGGCAAGCCCGGGAAAACACGTATGCACATGTAAGGTGCCAAACTCAACATATAGCCCAGGAACTCCCCCTCTTTTTTAGATGTGGGATTCGCCTAAGTGAGCTACAGGAGTTACATATCGCCGTCCCTGCAATCACCACCCGTAGGGACTCAGCGTCCTCGTTGAGGTTCGCCCCACCATCGTACTAGCAGAGAGTCGGCTCTGATACCATCTGTCACGATTGGCCCCACACATGCACATATTATCCGCTTTGGACCCACAGGGCCGCACGGTTTTGTTCCTCCCAGGCAAGCCCGGGAAAACGCGTATGCACATGTAAGGTTCCAAGCTCAACATATAGCCCAGGAACTCCCCCTCTTTTTTCGATGTGGGATTCGCCTAAGTGAGCTACAGGGATTACGTATCGCTGTCCCTGTTAGACCCCACACCTTACACTACACCATTAATACTATACAAATGAAATATGACTTGATTTGGTTAAACTAGCGCAAGTTTTCAAAAGTGTTTGAATCTCGCATTAATGGGCTATTTGTGCGTCTAGCGCTTAAGAGGGTCGAGTGTATACATGTTTTGTGTCGAGATGAGGGGATTACAGACTTAAAATGAAGTGAGAGAATTGAGGTTCTTGTAGGACTTAGTAAGCAGGTAAGTGAGTCAGCTACTTGCTTAGCTCAAAATTTCTAATTAAACGGAGACGAGACCAGGCGTTGAAATTGTTCAAGTTTGATTACGAATAAAGTTCGTGTTAATGGTGTAACTTTAGCCCATGTTTTAGCACCATAAATGGACTATATGTCCAGCCCAAGAGAAGTATTAAAAAGGGCCCAAAGACAACACCAAATACTTAGTAAATTGGGCCCAAACAAAGAAGAACAAAATCTGAAAATGGGCAGCCCAAGTTCAGCACCTTAGGGACCCATTTTAGCCCAAATTTAATGAAGAAGCTGCTGGATAAGCAGCTTGATTTTATGTGGTGTAAGATGGTCTAATAACAAAGGGAGAGTCGGATAAAGTTGCACAATAAAAAAGGTCCTAAGAAGCTTCCAAATTCATTTTCTCAAACTTGACCACACAAAAAATCAGATTATGCTCTCTAGTTCTCTCCCAACATTTTGTGACTGGTAAAGCAGATAAACTCCTCTCCTAGGGTTCTTATACTAGATATATACCTTGAAGATAATTGCAAGTAAGTTTATAGATGTGTTTGCTATGGTTTTATCATGAAAAAATAGGAGATAAACGCTAAGTACACCTGCTGGAATTTCTGGACAGATTCTGGGTGAAAGTTGTTGCTCATGTTTTCCTTTTGTTTTAGTGATTTCTTTCTGGTTTGAGGGCTGTAATCTGAATATAACTTCTTGTTATCAACCTGGTTTGTGTCATAAACAGTACCCTAACGTTTCTGCTCTGCTCTTGGGTTCGTTTAACAAGCACATCTTATCGAGATTTCTTAAGCATCATGTTGATTGTAACTTGTGGGCTGTTGTATATGAGCTATTGCTTCACGTCCCTGATGACTGGTTTGTTACTGTTCTGAGATTGGTTCATGTCTGGTTGTATGTGTAAATGTTGCTGGAATGATTAGGTTAAGGTTGGAACCGATTTGGGATTATTAAAGTCGAACGGTAGCGAGGAGAAGTAGCGTTATGCTGCCCGTTTTTAGGTTAGATGGAATTGTCATGTGTTGTTCTTTCTAGGCTGTAGTAAGGCTATTATGGCACTGAAATAGGTTACACATGAAGTGTACATGCTAACGTGTGTTGGAAAATACGATTAGAGGCGTAGAAGTTGGAAGAATAC
>JAABOM020059341.1:0-12935 GCA_011800125.2 Solanum clarkiae
AGAATTCTCAAGAAATAAGAACACAAGGATTAAGAAACTTACTTGTTTTCTCTTCCCTTTCCTCTTCTTCTTCTTCTTCTTCTCCTCTTCTATTTTGAAGCCAAGTATGAAGAACAAATAAAGTGTTCTTCTTAGGGGACAAGAGGTCTATTTATAGACTTTTAATTTTCCAAAATTGCAACATAAGGATTCCATGTTTGCCTATTGACTAATTAAGTCCCAAACTTTTCTATTTTGATTCAATTGAGGACTTCTGACTCAAACTTAATTATTCACGCCAATTTCACTTGATGCTCTAATCATGAACCGGAAATAAACTTAAGTTCAAATTACACGACATCCACAACAAAATTTTCCTAATTGGATAATTACCCTTAATTTAAAGAAAATGGGGTCTAGCACCGGCATTCGTTCCTCATACCAAAAAACCTCACCGGTGAAACTCCATTTAACGATGACGTCTGCAGTTGAGCCGGAAAGCTCGAGATAGGGACGTTTTCAACTTTTATTCACAATTGAGGGACAATCTTTTACACATTCAATATTCTACAACTCTTACAACTTTGTCTACAAGACGTCAAAATTTTTTTCTCTCTTCCTCCCATCTAAAACACTTCCAGAGGAAAACAACTAAATATCTTTAGCGTTGCCATTTGATTCTTGTTTACTGTGAGTGCCCATCGTTCTTTGACAGGTTAATTTTCACACTTTTTCAGTATTCTTGATTTGCTTGATGGTTCTTTTAAATTATTTTTTATATATATTATTGGTACTGCTAGTTCTTTTCTTTTAGTGTTGCAAGTTCTATTTATTTCACGAAATCTAGACGTGAAGAGTTGTCTGGGAAGAAATGGGAGAGAGACATCGAAGTTTCCTTTTATTATGTTGTATTTTACATTTTCCTGTAAATGATGTAACAAAAATAGGGAAAATTGGGGAATAGGGGGAAGGGAATTAATGTGCTACTTGTTCTTTTTTATTTTTATTTTTAATTTTCTTTTTTTTTTATTTTATGAATGTGCGATAGAAAGTATGTCTATAGGAACTCACGAATCTAATCACGTTTAGTTTAAATTATGTTTTAAAAAAATGAATTTCTTGAAAATGCTTGCTTAAAAACTGGAATATGGAGTTAGTTTGTTAACTTTGATATTTTCTTAAAACTTACTAAATATTGCTACTTTTTTTTAGATTCATCTTAATTTTTTTTAAAGATCTAAACAACAATTTTCAATACATTAGTTCAAGTTTCACTTAATTTGAATAAGTGTTCTATTAAAATTTATGATTTTATTATTGTAATGTTTGGATTACAAAAAAAAATGCTCATGGATTATTGGATTTTATAGAACTTTATTGTATAAAAATGTCAGTACCAGTTTCAGAAGAATTTTGTTTAGGTAAAAAATTTATTTCATTATTAAAAATTATGTTCACATCCTTAATATTTTTGTGAGTTAAAATAAATTTGTTTCTTAAGTATTTTTAATATGTCATAGTACTTAACTACTTTTAAAAAATACCCTTTGGAAGTTAATTTTTTTAAACATGTTATATTTAACCTTGATAAATATTTTCATCTAAAGTAATAATCAAGTTTTCTTTATTTGAAATTAACCAAGCTTATGGCATACTTGATAATTTTTTTTAAACCTTTACATTTTTTTGTTTGCTTTGAGGCATATTTGAGACCTATGTGCTAACTGCTTGTCCTTTATGTTTTGTTTGATATTGAGTCTAATAGTAAAATCTATATTTTCTTTTAAGTCTAGAACTTACGAAAATAGAAGTCCAATGCCTCTTGGACCTTGGAGGGACGTTAGGCATTTTAGGAAAGCGTTAGATATTTTTCATTTTTCTTTAGTACGCCTTTAGGCTAATAGTAAATCAATTTACGAGGGGTAGGGGGTATATAGGACCCTCAAAGATGACGACTCAAACTCGAGCTTTAATAAGACGGAACCTTGGTTTTCGTTCTTAGGCTTAAATAAGCCATGCGAGTTAAAACTGACAAAATATAATTGTCTTCTGAAATAAAAGTTGAATAAGCTGATCCGAATGGAATAATAATTTTCTTAGTCTAGTATTTTCTCTTTTGCTCATTTTAAATTATTTGGGATAGTTAGATTTATTGTCTGTCATTATTTACTTGCTTACTTTCTCTCCTAATTGTTTATTTTCTCACTTAGAATTGATTAGGATAATTTTTCTGAAAATAAGAGACCTCTATTTGTTAACCCCCACATAAATGCGAGATACGGTCGAGACCCACGTTTGTGGACCCAGAAGGGTGCCTAATACCTTCCCTTCAAGGTAACTTGAACCCTTACCCATTCTCTGGTGACTTGACATTAGCCTTAGACTTTAAACTTAGTTTAGGTTAGAATGGTGTCCTAATGCACCTCAAATCATTAGGTGACGACTCTTCAGTTTTTCAAATCTCAAAAGAGTCGTCGCCACGATGTCATCCAGGTTCCTGTCTTATCGCGAGAAAAAATGGGGTGCGACACTGGGTGCCACTCTTTCTTTCATTACTCTTTTTGTAGTCAAAAAGCTCCATGCGAGTCCGAATTGTTGTGTGAACCATATGAAGTGTCTACCCCCGCCCCCATTGGTGAGTCCATTTTTGCTGAAAGAGTCTATAGAAATTGTCCCGTGTTCATATTGCATAAAGTCTTGCCTTATGATTTTGTTGAATTAGAAATGGTGGGTTTTGATTTCATTCTAGGGATGGATTGGCTACATGCATATTATACATCAATTAACTGTAGAAACCGTAGGGTTAAATTCCAATTCCCTAATGAGCCCATCCTTGAGTGAAAAGTCATGATGTGGTGGTCAATGGTAGATTCATGTCTTGTCTTTAACACCCAAAAGTTGATTTCTAAGGGTTGCCTTTATCATCTTGTGAGGGTTAGGGATGTTGAGTCCAAAGTCCTTCCTATTAAGTTGGTTCTGGTGGTTAATGAGTTTCTTGATATCTTTCCCGATGAGCTTTTCGGTATTCCTACCAAAAGGAAAATAAGCTTTGGTATAGACCTCCTTCCCGATACTTAACCCATTTCCATTCCTCCTTACTATACAGCCTTGGTAAAATTGATGAAATTGAAGAATCAATTGAGGGACTTGTTGGAGAAGGGTTTCATAAGGCATAGTAAGTCACCTCGGGGTGTGCCGGTGTTGTTTGTGAAGAAAAAGGATGGTTCTCTTAGAATGTGCATTGATTACCGACAACTTAATAGGGTTACCATAAAGAACAAGTGCCCTCTACCGAGGATTGATGACCTTTTTGACTAACTATAAAGGGCTAGTCACTTTTCTAAGATTGATCATCAGTCCGGATACCACCAAGTGAAAGTGAGGGAGTGTGATATTCCCAAAATATCTTTTTAGACTAGGTATGGGCATTTTGAGTTTGTGGTTATGTCCTTTGGATTGACCAATGCACTGGCTATATGTATAGATTTTATGAATAGGGTCTTTAAACCCTACCTTAATATGTTTTTGGTGGTCTTTATTGATGATATATCTATTTATTCCCGAAGTGAGGAAGAGCATGTGAATCACTTGAGGGTGGTGTTGCAAATCTTGAGAGAGGAGGGGTTGTTTGCTAAATATGAAAAATGTGATTTTCGGTTGAAAGAGGTTGCTTTTCTAGGGCATGTGGTGTTGGTTATGGCATTAAAGTAGATCTTAAGAAGGCAGAGGTGATAAGAAATTGGCCTAGACCCTTGACTCCGTCGGATATTAGGAGTTTCTTGGTTTAGCTGGGTACTACCAGAGGTTTGTGAATGACTTTTCTTCTATTGCTTCCCCTATGACTACATTGACCCAAAAGAAGGTAAAATTTGTGTAGACCAATGAATGTGAAAAGAGTTTCTAAACTTTGAAAGATAAGCTTGTCTCCGCTCCTATCTTGGCTTTACCGGAAGGGTTAGAAGAGTTTGTGGTATATTGTGATGCCTCAAGAATTGGTTTGGGGTTTGTTTCAATGCAAAATGGCAAGGCTAAAAGCATGAGAAGAATTATCCCACCCATGATCTTAAATTAGTGGCCGTAGTGTTTGCTTTGAAAATCTGGCATCCTTATTAGTATAGAGTTCATGTTGATATGTTTACCGACCACAAGAGTCTCCAATATGTGTTCACCCAAAAAGATCTTAACTTGAGACAAAGAAGGTAGTTAGAGCTCCTTAAAGATTATAATATGTGTGTGTATTATCATCCCGTCAAAGTTAATGTTGTGGCCGATTTTCTAAGTAGAGTGTCTATGGGTAGTCTAGCTCATATTGATGATGGTGGCAAAAAGGTGGCTAGAGAAGTTCACCGATTGGCTAGATTGGGGGTTAGGTTGGATGAAGTTGAAAATGGTGGTGTAGTGGTTGTTGATGGTTCTAAATCTTCTTTGATTGAGGAAGTAAAGGCAAAACAAGATCTTGACCCTACTTTGATAGAGTTAAAGGCCTTGGTGAAGATTGGTAAAGTGGAGGTTTTCTCCCAAGAGGGAGATGGTGCCCTTAGATACCAAGGTAGGTTGTGTGTGCCTAATGTTGATGACTTAAGAGAGTTGATCTTGAAGGAGGCCTATAATTCATCCTATTCTATTCACCCCGATTCTAGAAAGATATATAGAGACTTGAGGGAGGTATATTGGTGGGGTGATATGAAGAGGGATATTGCCAAGCTCATATCCGGATGTCACAATTGTCAACAAGTGAAAGCCGAACATCAAAGGCCGGGTGGCCTAGCCCAATACATAGAGATTCCTACTTGGAAATGGGAAGAGATCAACATGGATTTTGTGGTTGGGTTGCCTAAGACTAGGAAATACTTTCACTCTATTTGGGTTTTGTGGATAGAATGACAAAGTCAGCTTACCTTCTACCAATCAAAACCACTTATGGTGCTGAAGACTATGACAAGTTGTATATACATGAGTTGGTTAGATTGCATGGGGTGCTCTTGTCTATCATTTCGGATCGTGGTGCTCAATTCACTTCTAACTTTTGGAGGTCCTTCCAAAGAGGTCTTGATACCAAGGTTAAGCTTAGCATGACTTTTCATCCTCAAATGGATGGTCAAGCTGGGAGGACTATCCAAACTCTTGAGGATATGCTTAGATCTTGTATTTTGGAGTTTAAGGGTAGTTGGGATGAACATCTTCCACTTATTAAGTTTGCTTACAACAATAGCTACAACTCAAGCATTGGTATGGCTCCCTTTGAAGCTTTATATGGTAGATATTGTAGATCCCCGGTTAGGTGGTTTAAAGTGGGGGATATGACTTTACTAGGTTCGGATTTGGTTATGGAAGCCTTGGAAAAGGTGAGGTTGGTAAGGTAGAGATTAAAAATAGCCCAAAGTAGACAGAAGTCCTACTTTGATGTAAGGAGAAGAGATCTTGAGTTTAAGGTTGGTGATTGGGTTTACTTAAAGGTCTCACCCATGAAGGTGTGGTCCCATTTGGCAAGAAAGAAAAATTGAGCCCAAGGTTTGTGGGTCCTTATAGAGTTTCGAGGAGAGTAGGTGAGGTTGCATATGAGTTGGAGTTGCCTATGGAGATGAATATGGTTCATCCTGTCTTCCATATGTCCATGTTGAGAAAGTTTGCAGGTGACCCAAGTGCTATACTGCCCTTAGATGTTGTGGGTGTTGTAGAAGATAATTTGACCTATGAGGAGGTCATAGTGGAGATTTAGGATAGACAAGTGAAGATGTTGAGAAACAAAGATGTAACTTCCATCAAGGTCCTTTGGAGGAACCAACAAGTTGAAAGTGCCATGGGAAGCCAAGGCAGACATGAAAAAGTAACCCATATCTCTTCCACTCTACTCAAGCCGAAGGTAATAATTTAAGTCCCCTACATGATTTCAAGTCTTAAGTTTCAGCCCTCATGTCACTTTGCATGTATTCATATTTATGGTAACAAGTTTATAGTGATTTTTGACATTCATGTTGAGATTTTTGAAAAAATGATGTTTAAATGCATTTGTTGCATTCATGCCGGGCTGAAATCTTCATGATTACTTCTCTTATGCATGTTTCTTTGATATTCGGGGGTGAAAGTTCCCAAGGGGGAGATATTGAAACGCCCTAAAATGTGCTTTGAAATGCCCCATAATCGTAATTTCCATATATCTCAAAATTCATGCATGATCTCGAAAATTCGACTTCATATTCTTGATTAGGGGTCAAAATTGAGTGGGGAATGGGTATAACCCAGATTTTAGAGGACCCATAGCAAAAAATAATTTTTGCTAATTTTCAATTTTAGTGGTTGTCCGAGCCCTGGCCGCGACGCGCCAGGGGCGTGGAGCAGTGTGTTTGTTCAGACGCAATAGGTCTGCATCATGCTAGTAACACAAACTAGTGTATTATTTTCCTTGGTTTTTCTGTTTCGGCCAAAGGGCATTGGGGTCATAGCCCAATGCCCACTTAAGCATGAAATCACCCATACTTGGCCATTTTTCAACTCTATAACTCACAAAACCCTCTCTCAAACCCCTCTAAGACTCTATTAATTCTCTCTTTCAAATCTAAGGATCTCAAGCTCAACTTTGGAACTCACGGATTCATTTCAAGCTCTAAAACTACTTCAAGTTCATTTCAAAGAACTCAAGGTTTAAGGTATGTGGGTTTCATCCATTGGGTCCTTTCACCCATGGAGCCCAACCTTCTCTTTTCATGAAAATTGCATGTCTTCAAGTTATATTATCTATGAGTATCTCTTATTATGAATTATGAGCATAAATCATGTTGGGGTTTTACGAAGTATTGATTGATTATGCATGAATGTCTATTTCAAGCTTATTCCATGATTTGATTATATCTATTGAGTCTATACATGTTTTGAGCTATGAAACTGTGAATTATTATGAGCTTTTGAGGTAGATTTTAAGGTACCCTACATGAGGGTTTTGCTACATGTTGGTGGGTTGATTTGCATTAAGTTTACTCATCTTATTTCACTCTTGAATTGCATGATTTTGAACAAGTATCATGAACCCACCATGTATTTGATAAAATGTGAAGTCAAGATTCTCAAGTTATTGATGATCTATTACATGATTTACAAGTCATGTGACTTCATGATGATTAAGGACTTTCAAGTATGTATTGAATTCATGATAAGTATCTATAATTTTACAAGTATCAAGTTGAGCCTTATTTCAAGATTTTTACCTCTTGTGATCCATTCATGTTAAAGCAAGGGTTCACGTATGATTATGATCTACTCTCACATTCAAGTTAGGCTCACTACTAGAGGTCAAATATATTTATGAGTTACTCAAGTCATGTTTTTACAAGCTATTCATGTTATGATTAAAGTATGATTATTTCAAGTATTCCGTGGAACTTGACTTAGCACCGATTGAGGCTTAAGATGGGAGCTCGACTCAAGGGGTCCTTATATAAAGTCTTTAGTCTCTAAACTATATGACACCATAAGATTATGATTATTACCCTTGCAATACTAGTGGATCCATCTAGTTCATGTTATCATGTTTGGTTTGCCTTGGCAAGTAGACCACGCTTCGCCGGGGGGTGTCATGCCCAGTCACCTGAACCGAGGGGGTGTCAGACCTCGGGGTCCAAGTTGTAGCTGCTTGGTCTATGTCGGTTGAGGTCACTTCCCACATATGTATGATATATATATTGTGTAAGATGAATGACTTACAAGCATGTTTTATTATGAGCATTGATCTTGCATGCCATATTGAAATTATATATCCATTGTTTATGATTATGCATTTTGACTATATTAGCTTATGTCTTATTGCATTGCATCCCGTATACTTAGTACATTCAACTGTACTAACACATACTCTATGCCTATATGATATTACCACGTAGGAACCAGAGCTCATTTTGATCATCCTCCACATGGCTAGTTCGGTACTTCGGAGATAAGCATTGGTGAGTCCTCAAGTCATCGGACACCATCTACATTGCTCTTGCTATTTTGAGGCTTCATTATGTTGAAAACTTGTTGTTATGAGGGTGAGCGCAGAAAGTGTCTTGGCCCCCACTCCATTTCATGTTTGAGGTATTGTTGGATATTATGATGTACTTATGCCATACTTAGGTTTTTTTTTCATTTTCGATGGGAAATTGAAAGAAATGAAAATTTGCAAAATACACATGGATGCACCCCTGGTGTAACATGGACATGGTGTTGTGGGATGAAAATTATTTCTTTTATTATAGGAAGGACCTTTTGGTCATTCCCCAACCCATCTTAAACCCCAACAACTTATATGAGGTCGTTTATATTCTCTTAAGGGTTTCAAAAACCATTATTCTATAGTTCTAAGTGCATATTCTTGAGAGAAGAAGAAGAGAAGGCACGGGGATTTCAAGATTGAGGTCGATTCCTTGAAGAAGATAAAGTTGGTCTTCATTCAAGATATGTAAGGCTAACCCAGAACATGGAATTATTCTTCCATGTGCCCTAATAATCGTAATAAGTTGATTGTTGATCATAATAACTTCAGTAAGTTCAATTCTCAAATATTCTAGTTAAAATTTATAACTATTTATGTACTTTCTTCAATTGATGATCATCACAAACTTGTACTATATGTTTAAATGGTTGTTAGAACTATTTTATAAAACCCTATATGATTTCTTTGTTGAAAACTACAAGAATGAACTTAGGGGTGGATGTCTAGAGCCTTTATGATGAAATAGTGCTTGTTGCTGTGATTTTTGGTCTTGACATGAGTGTGCTGAGGAATGCTATTGATATTGACTGATGTCTTTGAGTCTGAAGAGGCTGAATTTAATCTAAAAAGAATGTTCCTAACCCATTAAGTTGATTCTCTTTGTCCAAAAGAGACTAAGTGATGAGAAATCTTGATGTTTGATGTCTTATGAGCATGTTGAGTCTTAGGAGGAGTACTGAGCACCGAAATGGGTAAGAATAAGTCCCACTTACACTCATTAAATACATGGCCAACGTGGGAAAAGGATTAGACCATGAGAACTGATGTTTCTTTAGTCCCTTAAAAGGACTTGATATTATTATGGATCCACAAATGCCACGCCTTTTACTCAGACAAGGTACTAGACAGATCAATAATGATATTGTTTTCTTATATCATCTCCGGCTCATAGGTGATAGTTGCCAGTTAGATAAACTCTCAGGTAGGTTTCACCTTGATAGTACTCTGATGTTGACGTGATGGTATGAGTCTTGATTGATGTTGATATGACATTGTCCATTCCTTATTCTTGAGTTGATATGAGTATCTGATGAGTTGATGTCATTCCATATTATACTGTTTACTTCTAGCCCATTTTTACATACCGTACATATCACGTACTGATGCCATTTAGTGCTGCATCATTTTATGATGCAGATCTGGCAGCCAGAGGACTTCAGCAGACGACTCGTTGAGGTTCATCACTTCCTAATTCAGAGATTAGTGAGCCCTCCCCTGCATTTGGAGGATACCATTTACTTCTTTCCTATGTTTTGAGTTGTTTCTTTGTGTTGTGGAAGACATGGCTTGTCATGGTTCCTTCTTAGAATGTAGAAGTAGAGACTTCATAGACATAGAGATGATGACTTGATATTGGGTTCTTTCCCCTTTTTGTTTTTTAAAAACTGAGCTTTTTTCTTTTATCTTTATGCTATGGATGTTGACAAGTTTTGTGGCTTGGACTATGGCCCTATTACTTGAGGTAGAAGAGATAGGGCTGAATGTCCACTAGTTTATTGCTATTTCATACGTCTTCCACTGTGATGTATCAATTGTATGAATGTGATAATGCAAGGTGGTTCGCTCGGGGGCTAGGAATAGTCTATGAGTGCCAGCTACGCCTAGGGTACCCTCCCGGGTCATGACAAATCCCTTCTTTAGAAACTATTTTCAAAACATACACTGCACGTTTGGCCTTTACTATTGAACACATTATTAAAATAATTATTGCAGACATAACTAAAATAAAATATAAACCACATTCAAGAGTAAGCAGAATCTGAACATGTTCAAAGGAAAAGAAATAGTATAACCTATTGTCACGATCCGAAATTCAGGCATGATGGCAGTCATCTTATCCCCCCAAGACAAGTCAGCCTACAACCCGACTATAACATTAAAAATATGGAATTATAATAAAAATAAAATTTCAATTGCGGATGATAAGTCAACTTAATGAAAATCCCCCAAAACCTGATTGTCACGTGCACAAGCTTCTAATATATTACAATAGATTCGAAAGAAAACACAAGTATCAAATGATATTGTCTCTAGAATAGAAGAAAATCATAAAATAAGAGAAAGAAGTCAGCTGGTATGGCAAACAGCTACTTCTCGCAATCTCCATAGGAAGCCTCGGATAAGGAAAAGTAGAGAGTATCACGACAATCCAGGCTCGCAACCTACAAAATTGTTGTAGCAAGGGGAGTGAGTATCAAACACACGGTATTCAGCAAGTGAAACTAACTTAAACTAAAATAATGAATAATCAAGTAACTCCTGAACACCCAACCACATACGGTCAGACTACAAGCCTGCACTCAAAAAAGAATCCCAGCAAATATCATATGTAGAAAATTACTAGAATGTAGATGTAATCATCACTTAGCATTAGGCCTCTAAAGATCACAATCTCACAACTATTTTGCGATACAACAATTCATAACCTCCACAACTACACCATCCAAAAATTCTACGATCAAAGCCTATAATAGTATAATTCTCATTATCCCACTCTCAAGTCATAGGGAAAAATTCTACAATTTATCAAGTTCTTGCTAATTCATCAAATGTCATTAAATCAATATCAAAACTAATCATGTAAAGATATAAATAGGTCAAATGATATAATGAATAGCCAATCTCAATAGCACTCCAATAATCATAACAAGCCAGAGCATTATGAGATGAAAAATAAATGTCGTGCGATGTAAATAATGCAATGCAATGCAATGCAATGCAATGTCAAGTAAAATGATGCATGTCTGTCCTACGATACACATCCGCTGATCATAAACATGCCTCAGTCAGAACCCATGGGGCCCACACATGGACCATGTATCTGTCGCGGCGCGCGACACGACTCTCGAATCATAGTATCCGTCACGGCATGTGACACGTCCCTCGAATTATAGTAAGCATCGCGGTGTGCGACACGACCCTCGAATGATAGTATCCTTTTTAATTCTCATTCTTTTTCACTAGCCAGAACTATTTTCCATCGGCTTTACATTTCTTTATCACTAGTCAGAAATATTTCCCATCGGCTTTACATTTCCTTTCTTGGAACATCTAGCAATCACATAGTAAATGCACAATAATCATGTTCATCGAAATAAAATATGCAAGATATCCATACAAATTCATATATCTCAAAATCAAGAATAGGTAGCTCAATACTATAAATATTGTCATATCCTCAATCTCAATACCATCACAACCTTAACAATATTCACATCTAAAAGTAAGTATCACTTCGATATCAATAACAAATAATCACTATTTCACATATAATAAATCTCCAACATTAGTTCATAAGTCAAATATCATCATAGAATAATTACCGAATTCAAAATATTTCAATCAAAGCCTACATAAATCCATCTCTACCCCAAAATGTCAATTGTATACACATTGGAGCGTACCACGTTCAACATATTTAACAAAAGGTTAGAAATCCACTTGCCTTATATAAAGTATCAAATCATATCAATTCTGAAGTTTTTCCCTTTCTATGACACTTCAATTCACCAAAAGATATTCAAATATAGCATTATAATTATATAATGAATCTGACGGCACTAAAATCAATTAATTAAGTGAAAAAGGGTAAAATTGTCTAAAAATTTTATCACCAGAAAAATACCATTGGAATCTGAAATTTATACATGAAAATGTTCCTCAAGTGATAAGGAATTCAATGGTGAAAACTATTTCAAAAGTGGAGCTAACATGAGGAAGAAATCGCATGTTAAAGTTTTCGAAATACATTAAAAATGCAGCAGTAAATCTGCAATTTTTACCTCAAATGAAGCAACAAAGTCAGTTTTTGAAGCTCCCACGGTGTTCTCCTCAGAAAATATATAATGTAGCCTTTTGAATCACTCAAATCTGATCAAAATTAAGAGAGAAATCGTTGGTTGAAGTTTCGGGAAAGTTGGCGATCTTCTCTCCTCTTTCTTGGAGAAAATCCTCAATGTTCGAAGTTCTTTTAAAGTAAAAGAACTTAGAAGGACATTGATTGAAAGAATTATCTTTAATTCTTTAATTCTTGACTTAGTCTCTTTAGAGTTCTTGATGAAGAATCGTAATTCTTGAAGAAGAAGAGTCAGGAAATCCTTTCTTGAGATTCTTGAATTTGTTTTCTTGAAACCCTAGGTTATAATTTTAAAAAAATCCTATTGGAGCTTCATGAATAGACGAAGAAATTCTGGTTGGATAGATTGAAATTCATGAAGAATACTTACCATGAGGAGGAATCTTGGAAGCTAATCCTAACTTCATGACTTTCTTGATCATTCTTGAGCGTTTATGTTTATGAGAGAAAAGAGAGGGTTTTGATCATGAAAACTTACTTTTTATATGTTTTTGGGACTGTAAATAGACTCCCAAAGCTGTTAAGATAAAAGTAACCTCAAAGTAAAAGGAAAAAAATGTCATTGCTTAACCAGGGAGAGTCCGCGTTTGGTCCGCGATGCGGAGCCATCGCGCACCTTTAGATAGCTCTGCACATCTTCACTAAAATGGTCATAACTTTCTACTCTGAACTCCGATTAAGGCGAAATTAGATGCATTGGAAAGCTAATTCAAATATCTTGAATTCGATGTGTTATGGGTCATCTAACTCAATATAAGTTAGGAGATATAATCATTTAAAGTTGACCCTTCTATCGACTCATATGAAAACTTAGTTGCTAGAAATTCTTTGAACTTGGCTTGATGTAAAAGATCC
>JAABOM020059342.1:0-12935 GCA_011800125.2 Solanum clarkiae
TATCATCTTTTGGTGGGGTGTGGAAAGTTTTGGACTAGGATGAAGTCTGAGTAGCCTTTAGTCCATAACTTTCCTATTTTTGATCTCAAGGATTTCTTGCCATATTTCCTTTTCATTAGGGATGAGTTTATTTTCTATTGAACTGGCACGTTTAGGCATTGTAGATAATTTGTAGATATATAGTTATTATTAATTTTGGCGTTTGTGTAATCCTAAATAGTTTTATAAATGTTTTGAACATAGGATGCCCTCAAACCTTTGGAATTATTAGTTACCATTGTAATCTTGCATATGATTGATTTGTCCTGTGAGTCTATGTTGATTGTGTATGCTATGCCATGAGGTTTGAGCAAATTTTACCATATTCATGCATTTTATACTGATTCAGTACTTTCCTTGTTACTTTAAAATTGGATTGGAGTTGTAGTTGATTTGGAAAGGATCTTAGGCCATTGCTCTTTAAGTTAGTCCCATTTTGCCTAAATGACCTACCAAATATAGTAGTATAACCCTTGTTCCAAATGAATGAGCTTTACATTTACCTATTCTTTCTTGATACCTAGCTAGCCTAGCCTTGTTTTGTGAAATACCTTGATGTTGGCCCTGGTCTATCCTTGTGAACCTAGATTGAGGCAAAAATCCTAAGTTGAGGGTGGTTACCGAAAGTGTCCCTGGTTTGAGGAATGCATACTGTGTACTTCACCTTAGGCTAAAAGCCTAAGTTGAGGGTGGCTTATGTTGTGGTAAATTAATAAAAATAAGGTGATTAGTGGGGAAAGAAAGAAGAGAAAATCATGTGTTGGTTGAGTGAAAAAGAAAGAAAAGTTTCCTCTAATTGAAAAGAATAGCAAAATGAGTTCGAAAATGGGGCACAACTGAAAAACGAAAAGAAAATACCCAAAAAAGTTTGAAAATGAAGAATAAAGGAGGACATAATGTAAATGGCTGATTTGTTGAGGTCAAAGTGTTAAAAAACGTGGTTTAAGGATAACATTTGGTCACTACTTGCCTAAAATTCCATACCAAAGCCCCATGAGCCTGCATTACAAGGCTATAAGGTTATACAGTGATCCTAATCCAACTAGATAATAGTCCAGAGTATGATCATATGGGCAAGCCTATGGTGTTGGTTATCATGCATGAATTTCATTTGTGAAAGTGAGGATGCTTGCACAATCCCTAAACTTTCAACGCATTTTTGAGTGAGACAGAGGGACTTGTTTTCTGTGAGGGCATTTGCATAACGTTATTGGCATACGACTTGTTTCGTGATTGTGAATTGTTAATACTCCTTCGCTTGTCATAGTTGGATTGTCTGATGCATCATCATGTCTTGGTTTGCTTGGTGGCTATTCAATCAGGTTTTGAAAATAAGAATTGGGTACCTGAGTTGGGATTGAGTAATGTATATGTCATTAGGATAGTTTCTATACGTTTCCTATTATCTATTTAGATCGAGTCATCGCTTGAGGACAAGCAATATTTCTAAGTTGAGGGTGTTGACGTGCTATCAAAATACAGAACTTTGATGCATATAACAAGGGATTTGGAAGTTCTTAACGCGACTTTTTATAGTTTTTATGTGTTTTTGTGTTGTTCTTGTAGAAAATACAGGTTGGCATGATTTTGGGAGAAAATTATAGATTTTAATGAAGTATAGGACATACGAGCCACCCTATGAGACGCAGGACAAGGTACAAATCGTAGCATGCCTTTGTAGCAGGAAACAATATCCAAAATTAGGAATTTGCAAAGTGAATGTTAGCTATACGAAGCCTGCTTATGAGTCGTATATCTTACTACGACTAGTAAAAAGGGGCCTCATAGCCTGAAATAGTGTTGCAAAAATTTGGACCAAGAACCTCAACTGGGGACTACGAGAAGACACTATGAGTCGTAGATCCGGAAATGACTCGTAGAAATGGATCATAGCAATCAAGTCCAAAATGCCAATGCTGACTATGAAAGCCCGAGTATGACTCATAGGTCACCCAAAGAGTCGTAACTGCTAACCGTACCTGCTGCCAGCTGTATTTTCGATTTTATTTTTATGGCCTTTTTGTAAATAGTATAAATAGTTAATGATAGGATTTTTGAATGAGAGATTCGACACTTTATAAATTCTACATCAACTTTGAATATTCTTAGAGAAATTCTCTAGGATTCAGTGTAGATTTTAGTATTTTACTTTTGAATACCCATTTTGGGGATTTGAATTCACTTGTATTCAACTTCCATTAATCCAAGCTTGTTGTTTCAACATCAAGGTGTTTTTGTTCTTCATTGTTCTTGGGTAATCTCTAAACCATGTTTATTCCAATCATTGTTTGTGAGTTTTGCCTTAGCCATGAGTAGCTAAGCACCCACAACTTGGGGTTGTGAGAACCATGAGGAGTTCACTTGTAATAGCCTGGATTTTGTTCATTTCTTTGATTGGGTATTTGCATGCATCATCTATTTTGCTTTCATTTTGAATGTTGTTCAGTGGTGGCAAACACAATACTCCGCCTACTATCAAAAATTCCAGCCAAGGTAGTGATGAATAGGAAAAGGGAAGTAGATGATAGGATTTGATTGATGTGTTCTCATCTAATCAACCAAACCTGACCAACGGGAGGTTGAATAGGACAATGGGTAATGGTTAGTTGGCACCCAAGCGCTATGGTGAAATTTGACCTTTACTTTCACAGGAGGGATGGAAGAACCTAAGTCACCATCCTACATGCAATGTTTTAATTAGGGTTATGTTATCGAGGGTATTTGAGTCAATGAATCATGGGGAACATAATTTCCAAGTTGTCCCTCAAGTTGGTTGTCTTCTTGCATTAGTAGTGTAGCACTTTAATTGTTCTTCACTTTGAAATTGCAACCCCCTCCCTATTTTAGAGAATATAGTGATCGATGCTTAAAATAATTATTAGTGGATCAATGTAGTCAAGCCCCATATTCTCTGTGGATTTGACCTTAACCCTTGGTTAGGTTTATACTTGACTGCGACCACTTTACTGTTGGAGCGTGAACATAAGTAAGCTAAAGAAGTCTTCAAAGAGATTAATCCTATGAAATTTGTGAGACTTGTAAACGTCTTTGTGGATGTCTCTTAAGCTCATTAGCTTTGTTGCTGAGCAATGATGGTCGAGGTGAGACCGCAAAATAGAATGAAGGAGTGGGTCGGATTGTTGTCTCAAGAACTTTCTTATTTCTTTTGTTTTTGTTCATTATTTCCTTTTTAGCTTTTCTCTTTATCTGTTTTAACTCTGTAGGACTGTACTTGGGCCATTTTTGGGCTCAAATTATTATTTTTTTGCTTGTTTTTTTATTTAATAATATTGACTTTGCTTGATTTATCATAAGAACGACTATTCATAATGGAATAAAAAATAGTTTATAAAGAATTTTTTGGAATTGAATATTGAAGGTAGCAACTAAACTAAAGGAAAAAAAACTTAGCTAATCATAAATGGAAATGAATTTAAATGCATGATTTTCATCTCTACTTTCCCAAAAGCACATAACTTCCAACAACAACATATCAGTGGAACCTTACAAGTGGGGTCTAAGGAAAAAAGGAAAATATAGGAAAATAAAGGAAAAAGGAGGATTATTAATAACGAAAAGTGAGTGATAGTTTGTAAATATGATAAAATTAAACAAATATAAGATAAATAATGACAACATAAGATGTAAAATCATCATTACTCCTACTAACCTACTATATGACAAAGTTATATATCAAACTATTCCTACTAGACTATTATCTCTCTACCCTAATATGCGACCTCCACTTTCTTCTATCTAAGGTTATATCCTCGGCAAGATGAAGTTTCCCCGTATCTTGTCTGATCATCTCCCCCCAATACTTGTTCAGTCTACCTTTATGCTCCATGTAATTCCTTAATGAAGCCTCTCGCACTTCCTAATAGGAGCATCAATACTCATTCTCTGCACTTTTCCAAACCAACGTAGTCTCACTTCCCTCCTCTTGTCAGCCACAGGGGCCACCTCTAGACTCTCCCGAACGATCACATTCTTAATCCTATCACTCCTTCTATGTCCACACATCCATATCAACATCCTCATCTCTGCAATCTACATCTTCTGACCATATGAATTATTTGTTGGCCATGTCTCCACCCTATATAGCAAATATGGTCTAACTATTATTCTGTAAAATTTCCCTTCATGCTTAGGTGGTATTTTGTTATCACACAATACTCTAGAGCCAAGCCTCCATTTCATCCATGCTTCCCCAATATGATGTATAACATCATCGTCGATATCGCCACTACTGTAGATGATGGATCCTATATACTTAAATCTTTCTCTCTTTGGAATAGGTTGAGTGTCAAGCTTCACTTCAATACGTGCTTCATCTCTAGCAATAGTGAATTTAAACTCCAAGTATTCTCTTTTGGTTTGTCTTAATCTGAACTCTTTGGATTCCAACGTACATCTCCTAACCTTCAATCTATCATTAACTTTAGTCTGAGTCTCATCAACCAGTACTATGTCATTTACAAAATTATACACCATGGACCCCCTTCGTGGATAGACTGTGTCAGCTCATCCATTACCACAACATAAAGAAAAGGGCTCAATACAGATTCTTGATGAAGTCCTATCTCAACAGGAAATTACTCTGAGTCACCTCCTACCATTCTTACACAAATTTTTTCTATGTCATACATATCCTTTATTTCCCTAATATACACCATTGGAACCCCTTACCTCTAAACATCTCCATAGGACATCCCTTAGAACTTTGTCATAGGGTTTTTCAAGGTCAATAAAGACCATATGAAGGTCCCTCCTACTCTCTATACATTTCTCCACTAATCATAAAAAAAGATGGATTGCTTCAGTAGTTGATCTGCCAAGCATAAATTTGAACAAATTCTTAGAAATAGGCACTACTTTTCTCACCCTCACCGCCACCACTCTCTCCTAAACCTTTATAGTGTAGCTTAACAACTTTATATCCCTATAATTGTTTCAGCTTTGAATATCTCCTTTGTTGTACAATGGAAGAATTGCACTCGTCCTCCATTTATTGGGCATCTTAGAAATCTTCATAATAGCATTAAAAAAACTTGTCAACCACTAAATAGCTTCCTTGACCAGGCTATTCCAGAAATCCACCAGAATTTCATTGGCTCCAATATCTCCCCCTTTGTTCATCCTACTAATGGCATGTCTAACTTCCTTAGCTTGAAAACATCTGCAATTACCAAAATCCTGGTAACTATCGGAGTGCGCCAAATCACCTAGCTCAATATCTCTGTCCCTTTTTTCATTTAAAAGTTTATGAAAGCAAGCTTGCCATCTTATCTTAATGGAATTCTCATTGACCAACACCTCACCTCTCTCTGGACATTTCATTCATTTTCACACACCCAAAAGGATTAAACTCCAGCTCTCTCTTCTCTCTCAAGTGCTAAGGAATAGAAGCCTTAAAGTTCCTTCAGGGTTCTTAACAAGGCCCTTCTTGTTGCAGGCGAAGGTGAGTGCAAGTACCTACGGATTTAGCTTTATTCTATCATGAAATAAAAAGAATACATGCTACCTATTCTTAAATAGAAGTATAGGGCCAAATATTCTCCCTAGTTTTTGTTTATTTCTCCTAATTGTTAAGGGACTTTTGGCTTCTTTTTGGTTTAAAGTGTGAAGAGAAAATTGAAGTTCTTGAAGAAATTGAGTTAAAAAGGACGAGTTATATGAATTGATGTATGTTGCTACCACATCTTTATTTTCTTTTGCCATAAGGTTAAGTACGATATTTTAAGCATAGGTTTTATAATAAATCGCGGGAGGATGAGTAGGAGTTGGGTTCTAACATCCTCCATGTACATTGGACTATTTTGGGACTTTTTGGGTGTGTAAATGTGTTTGAAACAGTTTGGTTAATGTTGGGAAAGGTGTGGATTGTTAGTACTGAAATGTAGAAAAAAGTTGCAATATTACACTACTTAATTATGTGTT
Organism: Solanum clarkiae; assembly: GCA_011800125.2. Lineage (NCBI taxonomy): Eukaryota > Viridiplantae > Streptophyta > Magnoliopsida > Solanales > Solanaceae > Solanum > Solanum clarkiae. The sequence goes on from JAABOM020059342.1 coordinate 5,980, forward strand.
GTGTAGAATTGTTATGTGTTGTACCTTGTGAGCTGTTGTAAAGCATATAATGGAACTAAACAAATATATGCAATACACAAATTCAATTAGAGGGGAAGGGTTGAAAGAACAACCTTAGTTTGGTAATTACGAACTTGCTGCCTGAATGTTATTTTGGATAAGAGTGAATTGCGAACATGTGCTTATTAGCTACTAATAGTTGTTTTATCAACACTTTATTGTCGATAAATATTTCAGAAGAAACGAGGCTACTTCGAGGTAATAATAAGATTGTAGAGCAAGTTATGTAAGGCTATCCAATTTCATATTCTTTGGAAGGAAATCTAACACCCATGTCACTATCAACCAGTGAGCTCCTCAAACGTTGTTCCAATATAGGTAGTGTTGTCTATTAGTAAATTTGTAGCTTACTCTTCCACGCGCTAGCATAAGTAGTCTACTTTCATTTGTGAAGCGAATTTTGTCATTATACTCCTAAGTGAAAATTTTACGTTACATCCGATTCTTGTATTATTGTACTGCATTATGTAAATGTAGTCATATCATACACTATGGTACATGGGTCCAAAGCTTCCAAATTATCATGACCACAAAAGTAACAATTTCAAAGTATTAAAGAATAACTTGAACATTGTCCACATCGCGGGTGGCCTCCCAGGGGCAAGAGCATAGCATGGATCGATTTTAATTGGTCTACGAGGGTGGCAGCCTAAGGGCGAAAGCCTAGCATGGGTTGATCCAAATTTTTATAGCTATGAGGACAGCATCCCAGGGGTTAAAATGCCTAGCATGGGTCATGCTCCTTTACCACTAGTCAGCTAGTCATTCATATTACACGTCTAAAGGAATTCTAAAGCACTGAAAAGTAAAGAAAAGAATGTAACTTACATGGTTCCACAAGTATAATGAAGGTGGTCTTTTACTATGAGTTGTGCATTTATATCTTGCTACTTCATTTCACTTGAGTTCTCATTTACATATGTTATTGCTTTACATATTAAGTAGATTATTTCGTACTGACATCCCTTTTGGAGGATGATGCAATTCATGTTGTAGGTACAAATACTCAAGCTAGTAGACCTCCAGTATAGGTGCACCAGACACCTAGTTACTTTTGGTAAGCTCCAAGTTGATCCGGGTCTTTACAGAGTTGTTACTACATGCATTTTGGTATTGTATAATAGTTCGAAGTAAGGCTGGGCCTATCCCGGCCTATGTTAACTCGTAGAGGCTTTATAGACTTATTGTATATAGTTTAGTTTTATCATGTCTCTAAATAGTTGTGGCCTCAATGACCGAGTCTGGTATGTAAGTTTTGATGTTACCTACTTGGATCTCTTATCTCTATAGTTTGCATGAACTTTCACCAATGTGTAGTTAACATAATCATATGCATAGTAAGCATAGGTTGTATGTTGGTTCTCTCGGGCCTTGAGGGCATCGAGTGTCTATCCATCTTTATAGGTTTAGAGGCGTGACAAAAGTGGTATCAGAGACGGTCATCCTAGGGAGTCTACAAAGTCGTGTTTATGTAGAGTCTTGCTTATGGGTGTGTTGTGCACCACATCTATAAACATAAGGCTACAGGACATTTAGGAGTTGCCTCTTTTATTTCATTTCCTAAATCGTTCCATAGAGCTATTATCATAGGTGGATCATATCTAACCCCTAAAATTTTGTTTTTTATTTAGAAAAAGATGCCTGTCACAAGGAGAAGAAGTACAGGTAAGCAGATATATCTTAGAGAAGGGACCAACCAATCACAAGATAGACCTAACCAAAGTGAGATTCCTGATGAGTCCTGATTAGTTCCCCGACTCCTCCACCTCCAAAAGAGCTAAGGAGGGTAGCAACACCTCTAGAGCCTCTTACTAATGCCACTGAGCAAGATTTTAGAAATGCGGTCCAATTATTGACTCGTATAGTTGCTGGTCAAGGTCAAGGCAACAAGGTATAGTTTCAGGTACTGGTGGTGCGGATAGGGCATCTTGTATATGGATACATGACTTTCTTAATTTAGACCCTCTTTCGTTCACTGGGTCAGATCCTAAAGAAAATCTACAAGACTTTGTTGACCAAATCGAATACACCTTGGATGTTATACATGTAAGTGGTATAGAGGCTGTTGAACTAGCAACATATAGATTAAAAGGGGTAGCTGTATTGTGGTATAAAACTTGGAAGAAATCAAGGGGGTATAGATGCACCTCTAGTTATTTGGAAGAGTTCAAACAGGCATTTCTTAACCAGTATCTGCCATTGGAGATTTGATAGGAGCATGCAGATCAATTCTTAAATCTTCACCAAAGAGGTATGAGCATAAGAGAGTATAGTATTCAATTTAATTCCTTGTCCATTTATGCCCACAATACGGTTGCTGCTATGGAGAATCGAGTTCATTGATATGGGGATAGATTAGATCCCTACTTGGTTAGAGATTGCACCATTGCATCCTTGAATAAAGACATGGATATAGTAAGGATTCAAGCTTTTTCATAGAAGTTGGAGGGTCAAAGGGAATAGGAGGACCAAGAATCAAAAGGGCACACCCCAAGGGGGCTAGATCTGCAGAGAGTTTACCCCATCCCAAGGTGAGCTTATGTCTCGATTTTTTAATAAACCACCCAAGCCATTACTTTCCTACTCTATAGCTAGTGCTCCACCTCAATATCAAGGGTCTAGGGGAAATCCGTTTGCGTAACAAGGTGAAATATAAGATTCATAAATAGTAGAGCACCAAGAGCAAGGATGTATGAGCCAATCAAGACCTCCTCGACAGCCGTGTTATTAATGCAAGAGGACTCATCTAGGTGCATGTCAATTTGGGATGGATGTTTGTTTTTAGTATGGTACACTAGGTCATATGATGAGAAATTGCCCTCAATAGGATACGGGTGATATGGCCACACCTGCTGGATATTTTGGTGCATCGTCATCAACAGTGCCTTCCTTAGGTAGGGTTCCACAATTGTCTATAGGTCGTGGTAGGAGTGTTAGAGGGGCAACTAGTTCTAGTGGATCTTAATATGCACGTATGCTCTAAGATATTGGCACAATTTAGAGGCTTCCCCAGATGTGGTTACAGGTACATTGTCCATCTTTTCACATACTGTATATGCAATAATTGACCCAAGATCTATTCTATCATATGTTATTTCATTAGTTGATGGGAAGTTCAAAAGATTACCTGAATCATTGATTAAGCCATTTGAAGTGTCTATGCCAATTTTTGAGTCTATTATAGCTAGAGGGGTCCATCATGATTGGTTGTGTCACATGGTAGATTTTGATGTTATAATGGGTATGGATTGGTTGGCTTCATGTTATGCCATGGTGGATTGTGAACTAAGATGGTGCAGTTCAATTTTTCAAAGGAAGCAATCTTTAAATGGAAAGGTAATATTGGGGGGACAAGGAAGATGGTGTCTGAAGGTTACATATTCCATTTACCGAGGGTGAAATACATAGATGCAGATCCCCTAACCCCTCAATTTGTTCCGATGGTGAATGATTTTCCGGATGTATTTCCTGAAGATCTTCCACGTTTACCTCCCGAACGAGAAGTTATTGATATGCTCCCAGATACACAACCTATATCCATTCCCCTATACAGAATGGCTCTAGCAGAATTATGGGAGTTAAAGGAGCAACTAAAAGATTTGCTAGAGAAGGGATTTATACGATCTAGTATGTCCCCTTGGGGAGCACCAATTTTATTTGTATGCAAGAAATATGTCTCGTTGAGGATATGCATTGACTATCGAAAGTTAAATAATGTGATGATAAAGAATAAATATCCCCTCCCTAGAATTAATGATTTATTTGATTAGTTACAGGGTGCTAAGTGTTTCTCAAAGATTGACTTAAGGTAGGGGTTATCACCAAAAGAGAGTCAGAAATCAAGATATACCCAAGACAACTTTTTAAACACGGTATGGTCATTTTAAGTTCTTAGTCATGTCATTTGTCCTTACAAATGCCCCTGTTGTTTTTACGGATTTGATAAATACGGTGTTTAAGCTATTTTTGGATATGTTCATGATAGTATTTATAGATGACATTTTGGTGTATTGAAGATCAGAAAGAGATCATGCAAATCACTTGTGACAGGTGTTACAAAATCTTCATGATTGTAAGTTATATGCAAAGTTTTCTAAGTGCATGATTTGGTTAAGATCAGTGGCATTCCTAGGTCACATTGTATCTGATGAAGGAATAAGGGTTGATACCCAAAAGATAGAAGTTGTGAAGGACTAGCCAAGACCTACAATACCTACGGAGGTTCGTAGTTTCCTTGGGCTGGCAGGTTATTATAGGATGTTCGTTGAAGGACTTTCTTCTATTTCTACATCATCAACCAAGCTAACAAATAAGGCGGCCATGTTTCAGTGGTGTGATGCATGTGAAAGAAGCTTCCAAGAGCTAAAAAATAAGTTGATGACTTCACCTATACTGGTACTTCGTAAAGGAACAAAAGGTTATGCAATGTATTGTGATGCTTTGGGAGTAGGCCTAGGCTATTTCTTGATGTAACATGGTAAAGTAATAGCTTATGACTCAAGGTACTTGCGTAAACTATCCATCCCATGATTTAGAGCTAGCAGCAGTTATATTTGCTTTGAAGATATGGCGCCACTAATTGTATGGAGTTCAAGTTGACGTATATACTGATCAAAGAGTCTATAATACATCTTTAAGCAAAAGGACCTGAACCTAAGGCAATAAAGATGGCTTGAGTTATTAAAGGATTATGATATCGATACTTTGTATCACCCCTAAAGGGCAAATATGGTAGTGGATGCTTTAAGTAACAAGACAATGGCAAGAACTTTTGGGCAGTCCGCAATGAAATAAGGGGTAAATAAAGATCTACGTCAGTTAGCAAGCTTGGAGGTTCGCCTTCTAGAATCCCTAGATGAAGGAGTTATTGTGCAAAATATAGCAGAATCCTTATTGATATCGGAACTGAAAGAGAAACAATACACAAATCCCATTGCTACATGATTTCACTTGAGTTCTCATTTTACATATGTTATTACTTTACATATTCAGTACATTATTTCGTACCGATGTCCCTTTTGGGGATGCTGCAATTCATGCTACAGGTACAAATACTCCAGCTAGTAGACCTCCAGTGTAGATGCACCCAACGCCATACTTCTTTTGGTGAGCTCAAAGTTGATCCAGAGCTTTACTGAGTCGTTAGTACATTCATTTTTATATTGTATAATAGTTCATAGCAAGGTGGGGCCTGTCCCAACCTTTGTTATCTTATAGAGGCTTTATAGACTTATTGTATATAGTTAAGCTGTATCTTGTCTCTAAATAGTTGTGGCCTCAATGACCAACTCTGGTATATAAGTTTTGGTGTTACCTACTTGAATCTCTTATCTCTATAGTTTGCATGAACTTTTACTGAAGTTTAGTTGACATAATCATATGCATAGTAAGCAGAATTTGTACGTTGGTTCTCTCGATCCTTGAGCGTATCGAGTGCCTGCCCATCTTTATAAGTTTGGAGGTGTGACAAAATCTTCCCTGATTAAAATCTTTTCCGTGGCCAGTATACCCCTCACAACCTCATCTGATTCTTCCCAAAAGAGCTTTTTGACGTCATCATCTTGGCCCACTTGGGGCATATAGGCAATAACTATATTCACAACATGACTATCTACCACGAGTTTGATAGACATCATCCTATTATATGTCCTCCTGACCTCCATACACACACTCTAAGGTCCTCATGTACAAGGATACCTACTCTATTTCTATCCCTAGGTCAACTCGAGTACTACAATTTAAGCCCATGTACATCTCGAGCCTAAGTACCTACCAATCTGGTCTCCTAAACACATACGATATTAATTCGTGTCTTCTTAAGACTCTTCACTAACACGATGGACGTCCATCTAAGTGATCCTATGTTCCACGTCCCTACTCTTAACCTAAGTAAGTTTGTTCCCCTCTTACCACTACTACCCCGAGTCCCTGTACCCGATCCCAACCGACAGTATGACCCTAATCCATCATCAAACCCCAACACCACTAAACTTCACCAAGAACTACTAACTTAATAGACTAAAAATGACAAAGAAAAATCAATCAGATGAAACAAGAATACAAAGTACAAAACAGTTAAAGCTAATCTATAATTTATAATCCTATAATACTATAAAATACAAGAGTATCACAACGAATCAATAATAATAATATAAAGCACAAAAACCACAATCACAATGTGTAACAAGTAAGAAATAAAACAAAAAAAAATCAAATATATACAAAATAATGTAACAAGATGGCAAGAAATATTGCAAAAAAGCTATACTAGACATGAAATGTTAACCAAGAAATATTGCAAAGGAAAAACTAGAAACAGCAAGCAAATGACAGACCAGAACAAGAAGTATGAACAAAAATGAATCTAAACAGAAAAAGAAATAGATATAGAGAAACAAAGAATTTGACCGGAACAAGAAGTTTTAACAAGAAAGAAGGAGAAAATGGAGGATATAACCTATGTAATATTAGTAGCTTGAAAGAATCTGACCGAAAAATGGTTGAATGCGTCGCCAAAGTAGTGGGAGTTGCCTAAAAAGACTAGAGGGCAGCTAATACATAATCCTATCTTGGAATTTTGATCTCTTTCTTGGAGATTACATAATCAGAATCTGGAAATTGCTAGACGCCGAAGACACAAAGATTTCCAATGAACCAAAATCCCCAAAAAAAATCCAAAATAGAGATGCCCTTACTGTCACGCCCCAAAGTCCGTAGAGCGGACCAGCACCCGTTGCCGATAAGGTCCTGGAGAACCAATCTGTAACTATGTGTTTACTGTACGTTTCTACCTTTAGAATGCCTTAAAGTAGATAAACGAATGATAATAAGCCAAAGGAAATGCATATGACTAGGCCGTTGGGGCCACAGTGTCTAAAGTACGAGCCATGACTTCA
>JAABOM020059343.1:0-12933 GCA_011800125.2 Solanum clarkiae
CATTTCCTTTTGGCTTGTTATCATTGTTTATCTTCTTAAAGGCATGTCAAACGCAGAAACCCCTTATAGTATGTATAGAAAGCGCATAAATACAGATTGGTTCTCTCGAGCCTTATCGGCAACGAGTGCCAGTCCGCCCTAACGGGACTTAGGCGTGACAGGTGTGAACGAGATGTTTTATGCAGCATGGGGTGAGACTAAGCCTCGAGACACAGGGCATAAGTCCAATAGACACAGGGATAATATCATGAATTGGAAATTACAAATTTATCGTAATTATAAGCTGGCTATGTGAATACAAAATGCAACCAGACCATTTTTTTTTTCCTTAAAGGAGAAACCTGCAATGAGTATTATCTTTTGCTTTTTCTTTCACTAAGGCAAGTTATAGTTCAATCTCTTTTCACCCTTTATTTGGTACAAAAAGTAGTACATCTGTGTGTAGATCTGTTTAAGCATTTTTTGAACTTGGAGGGTTGGGGAACCATGGATATCAGTGGCCCGGAGGCGGGATTTATATTTGAGGAGTGTCAAAATATAAAGTAGTTAGCACATAAAAAAAATGAAAGATAAATGACGCTTTAGTTGTTTTAATTTTTTTTAAAAAAGATGATTTTTTTTAAAAAGACGATGAAAATCAAAAATCCTCAGTCAGACTCAAACTCTAGACATCCAGGTCACTGACCAAAGAAAGTTTCTACAACCCTGAACCGTTGAGTTAATTCTTTACTTTGTGTCAAGAGGTTTCAACTTTAATGTATATATAGATATAAAATTAAAATTTAAGTTATCTATACAATGTAAAAGGGATGTCATTTAACACCCATGGACAAAGGATAGCTCCGCCGCCTCTGCCCCTGATGGATATGGCTATACGGGGTTTCTCTTGTAGTCTTTGGCATGACACACGTGTGTTACATTCAACTAGTGTTTGGGTAATTGGGTTTAGACTTTGATTTTGTGTCTATTAGCAAACATCTAAACAAAAACAGAAGAAAGATCATGAATTTAAGTCAAGCCAACTATAAACAAGGATCTAGAACGGATACTGTTGGTTCAAAGGATCAAAGCACTACAACAAATAAAAGATGTTACAGTATGTTTAGTGATTATAATATAATATGATAGTTATAATCAACACTCTATATAAATATTATTAAACATTTTAGCGATTTTGAATATATTAACATTAGCTCAATTTTCACTAAATGTTCTTGCAACAATAAATTATATTGTCGCTATAAGGAAAATCTATTGCCATTCTCTTTTTGTTGTAATCAACTTTGTTCTTTTGTTCGAACTTTTTTTCATGTACACACACACTCTTCATGTCCCCTCCAGCACGCTCTTTGTACAAGCAAAGAAAGAGATAGTGGGAGCCAAATCGAACAACGTGTGGTGTTAGAATTCAATCATAAGCTCTTTCAAACATGTATAAAATGAGTGACCATAAGCTCTGTTCAAACATGTGACATACCGTTAGCTTAAAATAAATTCATCATATGAGCACTATTGAATCTACACAACATAATATGAATTGCAGCTCAATTAGCACAAGACTTGTCTTCTTCTCAATCCTTTAAGAGCATGAAGGAGCGCTTCCATATTTAAATACTTGAAAGTTTCTTGTTTCTTCAATTGATGTGAAAGAGTTACTCTTTGCAACACTAACTTTATATTTTCACGTTTCCTCCATTTTTCATTTACATTTCATTACTAAAACGCAACGTAATATGAATTTGAGTCTCCCTACGAGTGAAGTAGTGTATATCGCATGGCTTCAACGCAGAATGTTACATTGAGTGAAGTTCACAACACTTAACTAAATCAGCTCAAATTGGGATGGAAATATTTTTTAGAAAGATAAGTTTTTTGAAAATGAGAATAATTTTCCTAATTGAAACAAGAAAAACAAGTTTTACAATTGACATCTCACATCGATTGTATCCTTTCATTCTATAACATACGTCATCTTTATATTGATAAAAAATTAATTATACAATATACATAAAGAATTTTTTAGAATACATAAATAGATTTTGAATCCTTCGAGAACACAAGACTAGAAGATCACCTTGAGATCCTAAATTCAAATATGCTTCTAGATCGAATAGTATCTTCTGGTTACATATAGAAACACCAAAAAATAAATAAAAGACCACTTATATTTTTTTGAAAAACATTTTCCAAGAAAATATTTTTCTATAGTAAATGATATCCTTTGTACCAAACATACCCTTAAAGATAACTCTTTAGAGGATTTATTGCTTAACTCACCTTTTAAATTTTTTCTTTATAATGTTGCCTTAAATTATTATTTTTTTAAAGAAAATGATTAACTATATATGATCTTGATATAGTGCTTTAGTGACTACCTATTGTTTAGCATGTTGTTTAGCTAGGTTCTCACGTTGGATGCCAGCAATATCTCTCTGATTAAAAAGTTGATTAGATGTTGTCATAATGACACGATTAATATATTGACTTAAAATTTGAGATTTTGTTGCAAATGTTGTTTGTCAGTATGTTCTTCCTTAATTGTAATTATTAAAGTGCAAGCATATCCTTCTCTCAAAAGAGAAAGTTAATCAAAGTAGTGGTCAATTAGACCAACTTTAGTTAACTCGATGTGACAGGTGTAGGAAGTGGACATAACGGAAGCCAACAAAACCTTATTGTCATGACAATCAAAATAATAACTTATAGTGTTGAGTTAATATTAAGTTGATTGTATAATGTGCGAATATGTGGATAATTATAATAAAATAAAGATTAGTGTGTAAAAATATGAAAGTGTTGCAATTATGAATGAAGTTATTCCATTCATGAATATTCATATAACTTTTCGTATTTTCATGCAATCTTTCGTACTTCTATGCAATCTTTCACTCACTATACATAAATTATTGTAGTAAAGCTATAAACTATAAATGTCTGAATCTTTCTGAGATAATGGGTGAAGTTTTCTTGAGAGAAGTTTACAAGAAGAAAAATACTACTTCCATAGTGAGAAAAAGTTTCTGTTTTTCAAAACTTCAAGTGTTATCACAAGTCATTGAGTGATTCACTAGACAACAAATTTGAGGTATCGCTATTTGTTTGTGTGACTCATTTTATCCTGGGAAGATATACACTATAAGCTTGGGTACTTGAGGTGATTAATTTCCTTAAGAAAACTCTGTGAGTTTGGAGAACTTGACTCCTATGTTTCGCTTGTTTGAAACTATGTTTCCACATGCTTACTCTTATGATTGCATATTTACCTTATATATATGTGCTTATGATATGAGTAAGAGGTTTGGATAGAGCGCCTTTGGATGTCATATTTGTTGTGTCACAACTAGGCCCTAGGTTTGGATCGTGACAATAGATTCTAGTATTATCCTATGTATGTGTCAATAGAGATCTTTTTGCATCATATGAGCCTACTCAATACGATGATAAGATTTACATAGCAAATTCGCCAAATACAAAGGTTGAAGGAACGAAAAAAGTTCTTTTGAAGATGACATCTGACAAGGTGGAGGCTCTCAAGAACGTGCGACATATTCCAGAATTAAGAAATAACTTGATTTCTGCTTCACTTCTTACAAAAATGGATTTAAATATATGTTTTTTTATTTTAAAATTGTAATTTGCAAAAATAAAGTATATTTAGGAAAGACATCCTTTGCGAGGGCCTATTTAAGCTCTATATAGTGGCTAATATTGATAATAAAAGTTCTTGCTCTACTTATAACTTGCTTGAGTCAAGTGATTTACAATATGAACATTGGGGACATGTCAATTATAAAATCTTGCGAAAAATGATTAATATGAAAGTATTATCTTATTTTGAGTGTAATAAAATACAATATATATTAAATATGTGTGGAAGCTAAGTTTGTTAAGCACCCTTGTAATTCTATTGAAAGGAATTCCAATCCTTAGACATGATTTACACGGACATCTGTGATATGAAGTCAACATCAATGCATGATAGGAAAAAATACTTCGTAACTTTATTGATGATTGCACTAAATATTGTTATATTTATTTGTTGTCAAGTAAGAATGAAGCAATTGAAGCATTTAGACAATTGAAAACTGAAGTTGAAAATAAATTGAATAAAATAATAATAATAATAAAAAATAATAAAAGTTATAAATAATATTTATTAATGAATGTACAATTGCCAAAGTCACCTCGCTAATCTATCAACAAAAAAGAATAAAAAATCTAAATAGACATTTAGGAATAAATTAAATTAACAACTTCAAGAATGAATAATACCTCAGAATCAAGAGACTTGACAGTCTTGAAGAAAAAGCTATACTCAGGTAAAATAAAATAAAAATAATTAATTTTATCTTGGACTTCTAAAATGATAAATACTTTGAGATAACCATCAAATAAATATCGTATTTATTAAATTATATTTTTTATTTATTATTTTTCTTAACGAGAATAAAATGAATTAAGATAACATTTTTTAGGGCAAAAAAAATATTTTATTTTGGACCTGAAAATACCTTTAATAACTAAAAAACCATGAAACGAACCATGAATGTACTAAGAACTCTTAACTCCTACATTTTCATCTACAACTATAAAAATTTGAAGTAGCATTTTAGATTGAAAATAGTAAATTTAAATGTGTAGATCCATATGATGCGTTATCCATATGACTATTATTATGAAATCTAGGTGCATGGATTTAATGATTTAAATCATGTGGCCATGTTCATAGTATGTGCATAAAATTATTTAGTAGTTTTATATCTAGAATTATTCTGTAGCATCTATATAAATCCCCTTGTAATTTATAAGTATTATATAAGAGCTTTTCAATAGAAAAATACATAAATATATATATTTTTAACTTGATCTCATATTATATTTATGTCCTCTAATTTGAGTGTACATAAGTAGGCAATGAAACTTATATATAGTTTAATAAATAGACACATGAATTTTATGTGACATCGTACATGTTGGACACCATGTAGGACACAAATTGTCAGGTAGGATGCCATGCATGTATAATGTGTATGGCTATTTGTTTGACTTTATATTAATTTAAGTGTGTGCTTGTGCACACCCAAAATTGAAGAGCATAAATGTAAATCAAGGCCAAGTTAAAGAGTATATTTATACATTATGTCATTTCAATATGATACGCCATCGGTCGAACAATAGTTATTCACTATTGACTTGGCACAAGGATTAAGAAAAAATAAATGATAGGACGGAATAGTTTTATCAAATCATCCTTATTAAATATAAGTCAATTAATCATTGAAAAAATGCATACTATTTTAACATACAAGTAAAATAGATACAAAATGGTAAGTTGTTCATTAATTTTATAAATTGAATAAATATTACTCCCTTTATGTCAAATTAGTTGAATTTTTGAGGTTTTTTTCATAGTTCAAAATAGTTGAATTGTTCAAAGTTCAAGATGACTGTTTGAAACTTTTTTCCTATTTGCCTTTTCATTTATTGAAGTTCTATATTCTCTAGGAGATGAATTATACTACATATTTATAACTTCACAAAGGGTAATAGTGGAAAGTATGGATTAAATTTTATCTTTGAATATTTTTTTATGTGTGCATTATCTTACAAATTTAATTAAAATGGGACAAAGGAAATATTGCATATTTGAAAATAGTATAATGCTGAACACTACAGATGAACTGAGAGAATATAAATGAATTTAATATCTATCTTGTTTTCTATCATACTATCAACTGGCGGCCTAAAATTCTAAACTGTTGATGTAGTTAGTTTTTGTTCACTATCTTGTTCGAGTTCAAAACACAGGACACACAATAACTCTTAGAAATAGCGATAGTTTTGAGGTCTAACTATTAAATATAGCAATATAATTGGGATAATTACAATTATATTATTATATATTCTTTTATATTGAACACATTTCAAAAATTATTATATCAATAATACAAGGTGAATTTCAAAAACTCTTGTTATACTTGATAATTTTAGCGCTTGTTATGTTTGATAACTATAGTATATAAGTTTATCGAATATGTAACTATGTAACAATATCATATAAAATGGAAGAATGTAAAGAATTGAATTTTGGCAACTACTCGAATTTAAAAAAAATGAGATGATGAGGATTGTCTAAATCATATCAAGGATAGAGGGAAAACGCTCTCTAAACGCACGCTAAACCCTACTGCCGCCAGTGTCATTGTCTTCGTTAATGGCCTGCCCGGCCACCGGTCAAACTCCCCTTGAGGTTGGCCATGCTGCTATACCACCTTCTTATGCCAGCTTACTTCAGCCTTCACTTGTTTCGGCTAAATCTATTCCTCTATCAAGCCCATCTCGTACCTACATGGCAAATCAATAGTTGTGTGGGAACAAGAGGAAATAGATCAGATGATTGTTAACGAAAGCCTTCAATTTGTAGTGGTAGTGAAATTCTCTTATGGATGGTCGAAAATCCACGATCTGAGAAAGATGATCCCGACACAATGTGAGTTGAAAGGTGATTGCCAGATTGGGCTTCTAAGTAATAGACATGTTCTAATTCGTGCATCGCTGCTGAAGGATTATGTCCATCTCCTATCAAAGCCTGCATTTTATCTGCATTTTATATAACTCAACGACATAAATCATTCCCAATGCACACATTCAAATGGGACCCTAGTTTTGACCTAGATGAGGAAACCACCACTGCGGTGACTTGGATTTCGTTTCCAGCATTTACCCCAACTTTTTCTATGAATCGACAGTTTTTTCATTGGCTGCTGTTAGCAAGTCATTGCAAGTGGATCTTGCTATGGAAAGTATAACTCGACCCAGTTGTGCCAGGGTCAAGGTAGAAGTTGATCTGCTTGGTGAGTTCCTGGGGAGAATCAAAATTAGGTTTAAGAAAGGTACGGAGGAAGTTATGGAGAAATGGGTGAAAATTAAATATTATTACCTCCCAAAGTACTGGGTCATGGTGTTGACCAATGCAACATGGAGCATCCTAAATTATTCAAAAAATAGGAGGCAAATGCCGGCGAGGAGGGGTAGAAACAGGAGGAAGGAAAAGAAGAGAGCAAAAATGTAGTCAATGAGAAAAATGACAATACAGGAGAGGAAAAAGCAGGGGAAGCTTTTAAGGAACAAAGGAGGAAAATGGGGGGAAGAAACAAAAAATCCATAGTGTTTGGAACAGACTCCAAACATCAAATAAATTTAAATCACTTGCCAATGGAGAGGGGGTGGAACATGTAGCAGATAATGTAGGAGGGAGTGGTGCAAAAGAGAAGTCTCAGACTATTGCGGGGGGTGCCAAACAGGTGGTGCAGGGAGAACAGTCAGTAGATTCAAAATCACAAAAATAATCAGAGGGAATGACCTCAGATAAGGTGAATGAAGCGGGGAATGCTTCCCCTACACTGTGACGGGGGTGTAATCTGGTCGTTCAAAACAAAAACACACTGAGGGGATGAGTCCTGCCAAAGCTGTGGGGAAGTCCACACCTACAGCTCCATCTCAAAATAAAGCAGGTCAAAGGGAGGAGACCGATAAAGAAAGCACCATAAATGCCCAAAAAAGGACAAAAGGGGTAAGTGAGATAGGGGGATCTGGAATTATCAGACAAGGAAAAACTGGGGGAGTTGATGAAGCAGTTGAATAAGGGCAACTTGGAGTATAATATTGCCCACGTACCAAATATAACTGAGCTTTCTCCTAGGCATTCAGATACTTTAACTGCAATGAGAGGAAAACCTATGTTCCCTCTACAAGTTAAACAAGGAGGAATAAGGGGGGAGGGGGTCAGTAACATGTGATCAATGATGTACAAGACCTTATTTTGGAATATTAGATCAGTTAATACCCAAAATGCATTTGGAAGATTAATTGATCTACAAAAAAGATATAAATACTCTTTCATAGCTCTCATGGAACCTTTTCAAGATCCATCGAAGCTTGAACAATATAAATGGAGGATTGACTTTGATAATGCTCTTGCAAATACATTAGGGAAAATTTGGCTGTTCTAGAACTCTAACTGGACTGGTTGTGTTGTTAGAGATACTGCACAACTGTTGACCATGAGATTTTCTATGGCTAACAAAGTTTTCTTTATCGCTGCTATTTATGCCAGATACAGTGTATTAGAGAGACTGGAATTATGGGAGGAATTGGAAGGTACTGATATAGGGAATCATCCCTGTATGGTAGGGGGTGACTTTAATGTCATTCTAATGAGGAAGAGAAACTAGAGGGATAGAGTTTGAACAAGGGGAAGCTATGGACTTTGTCAGTGTATTAATTAATTCTTGTGCTCTAATGGAGACTCAGTTCATTGGGAGTAAGTTTAAATGGTAGAATAGAAGAATTAATCAGGAATGTATTTTCAAGAGATTAGACAGGATACTTGTTAATGTGGAGTTTCTTAACTCTCTCCCTGCTATTGAAGTTACACATCTTAGTAGTGATGATTCTGACCATGCAGTTTTACGTGTGAGTGTAAGTTTAGAAGCTGATAATGTAGTCAAGTCTTTTAGATTTCAAAATTTCTGGTGCACTCGTCAGGGATTTGAAGAGGTTGTTATGAAGAATTGGAAGACTGATTTTGTTAGGAAACCTTTTTTGGTATTACATGCTAAGCTCAAAAGAGTAAAAAGGGCCCTTATGGCCTGGAATAAAGAAAAGGTTGATAATATCTTCATTCAGAAGGCTACCTTAGAGGATATTATATTAGTCAAGAAAGCCCAATTTGAGATTGACCCATCTTCTAGTAATAGGACCGAGCTAAAAAGGGTCAAGGCAGAGCTAAGTGTTGAAGATGGAGGAAACCTAGTAGAAGCAGAAGGTTCGAACAGGGAGATAGAAACACCAAATTCTTTCATGCCTATGTCAAAGAAAGGAGAAGTAAACTGCAAATTAGTGAAATAACTACAGAGCGGGGGGTTACTTTGAATAGCAGCAATGATATTGGGACAACTGCTGCTGAGCATTTCAGAATTCAATTTATGGAGAGTTCACACGATCTAAACTGCTCAAACTTGATTATGTTCCAGCCTTGATAATAGCAGAAGAAAATGCCCAAATGATTAAGCTGCCTGAGAAGGAAGATATAAAACATGCAATGTTGAATCTGAATGCTGATGGAGCTGTAGGCCCAGATAGGTTTGCAGGCTTGTTTTTCCAACAGTTTTGGGATATTGTTGAAGAAGATATCACATTAGCAGTTAAGTCTTTCTTTTGTGGGAATGAACTACCTAGGTTTTTACTCATACTAACCTGGTACTTCTCCCTAAGAAGGAATTGCCTAAATCATTTAATGATCTAAGGCCTATAAGTCTCAAACAATTATATCAATAAAGTAGTGTCAAGGGTCCTACATGAGAGAATTGCTGTAGTGCTATCCAAAATCATCTCTCCTTACCAGATAGGGTTTGTGAAAGGTAAGAGTATCATTGAAAATGTTCTCTTGGCATAGGAAATCATCAGAGACATTAATAGGAGAAAGAAGTATACTAATGTAGTGGTGAAAATTGATATGGCTAAGGCCTATGATAAAGTTTTCTGGGTGTTCCTTACTAAGGTGCTGAGAAAGTGTGGCTTTGATGAGGTTATATGTCACGTCTTGGGAGGTATCCTAGACGTGACTGACACTCGGAGACTATTGCTAGCCCCCAAGCGGATCAATCAGTCTCTTTTGTCATCATTTAGTCAATTCATTAGCGGAATAGAAATAATATAATGATAATAAATATTATCCTATTAGTGGACTCATACTATCAATCATCAATTTATAATTAAAAAATTGATTAAATAACGAAAATCACAAATGTAAGGAATGAAAGAAAGAGGAAAAAGAGTCTCCGACATCAACATCAACATCTATGTCTATGAAGCCTCTATACTAATGTCTGAGATGGTAACATGATAGGCTATGACTACCAACATCAAATAAAAGACTAGAAATCAATAGAAAATAAACATCCTCCGAATGCAGGGGGAGGACTCACCACTGTCTGGAATAGAGAGCTCTGAACCTCAACGATCGGGCTGCTGAAGTCCTCGGTCTATTGAATCTGCATCACAAAATAATGCATCGCCACAGGAGCATTAGTACGTTGAATATACTATATATAAAACGGGCTAAAGTAAAAAGGAAACAATATACAATCCCTCGTCAATCACTCACCCTCACCTTAGAGTAAATGACCAGACTCTATAACTTCGCTATCCATCATATATCCAATAATCACATCACATTGGAGTTCTATCATCACGGAACCTATCTGAGAGTTTCTATAATCGACAACCACTATCTATGAGTCGATAGTGGCACAACAAAGAGATGTCATTGCCACATCCATCCAGTACCTTACCGGGGTAAAGGACAAGTCTGTCAGTGGATCCAAAAGTCTATCAAGTCCTCTTTTGGGACTAAGGAAATATCCGCTTTCATGGTCCAATCCTCTCCTACGCTGGCCATTTAGTTAATGGGTTCGAGTGGGACTCACTCTTACCCATTTTGGTGCTAATAATCCTTCCAGGACTCCACTTGCTCATAAATCCGTCAATCTATCAAGAACTCTCAACACCCAACTTCTACGGGCAAGATTATCTATTCAATCTAAGGGAATTATACCCATTCAACTCAATAACAATAATTTCAGCTATCACAGTCACCAACACACTCACCTCAGGGCTCAGACTCAGTCAAACATCACTTTCAGACATTCAAGGCTCTAGACATCCCCTTACGTTTATTATTCAAGTCTTTACAGAGAGTAATTTTAACGATTAAGTCCCAATCATATAGTAATGAACATACACAGTAAAAGTTAAACATGATGATCATCAAACTTCGATATAAAAATATAGTTTAAAGAATTAAAACAAGAATTCAGAAACTATCCAAGAATTTAATACTAACATTCAAGAAATTTCAAGAAAACATGATTCAAGATTTTCTACGTATGATTTCCTCATCCTAACTCTATATTGGCACATGGAAGATAAATCTCATACTTTTGGGTGGCCTTTACATACTTGGGAATGAAGTTTCTTCATGAAATCTGAAATATTCTTGGAACCCATACTCTTTCTCTCCTCTTCTCTCTTAAAACTTGCGTAAAAATAAAAGACTTAGAATAGTTTTGGGTTTAAAAACCCTTACTGTATGAATCATACATTTAAAACCGACCTGGGAATTAAAAAATATATCAGAAAGAATGAAATCACCCTTTCCGAATTAAAAGAAAAAAACTGCTTCCTCGTATACCTAGCGTTTTTTTCAATTTTTTGCCAATTCTCGATTTTCGTTAAATTTTTGAAAAAAATATAAGTGTGGTTTCGCGTCCTCCCTGCGTCGCGCAAGGGGCGTGTAACACACTATACCTTACAATACTAGTACTATGCAAATGAAACATGACATGGTTTGGTCAAATTAGAGCTAATTTTTAAAAGTGATTGAATCTCATGTTAATGGGCTATATGTGCGTCTAACGCTTAAGAGGGTCGAGTGTATATATGTTTTTTGTCAAATTGAGGAGATCACGACCTTAAATAAAGTAAGAGAATTGAGATTCTTGTAGGACTTAAGAAGCTAACAGGTGAGTCACCTACTTGCTTAGCTTAAATTTGCTAGCTAAACGGGGACGAGGCTCGAGGTCGAATTGGTCCAAATCCAATTATGAATAAAGTTCGTGTTAAGGGTGTAAATTTGGCCCATGTTTTAGTATCACCTATGTACTATATTTTCAGCCCAAGAAGGATATTAAAAAGGGACCAAAGACACCACAACCCACTTGGCTATTTGGGCCCAAAACTAAGTAACAGAAATTGGAAAAATAGGCAGCCCAAGCCCATCAACTTGGAGACCCCTTTAGGCCTAAGTGAAAGGGGCAAGGAGCTGCATCACCAACTTGATAATGTAAGGCTAAAGTAGCCTCAGTAAGTCGGCCAAAGACCCCTTTATAAAGGGCTCAAAACAGCTCCCACAAGTCATTGTTAACATTGACCAACAAAAAGAAAATCAGATTGTCTCCAAGTTTTCTCTCAACATCTCTTGACTTTGTAAAGCAGCTAAAAGGGACTTATAGGGTTTTTGGAGAAGCCCTTTACCTTAAGGGTAGTGGTAAGTAAGATTACACATATTTTTAGTATGGTTTTCTTATGAAAAACAAGAAGTATATGCTAGTATGTTTATGCTGGAAATTTGAGACAACATGTATTTAGAAAGTTGCTGCACACTTGCCTTTTGTTTTAGTGACTTCTCTATGGCTTGTGGGCTGTATTATGAAGAGAAATTTTTGTTCTTAATATGGTTTGAGTTATAAATATTACCCTAAGGTTGCTGCCCTGATTTTGGTTTCATTTAATAAACGCGTTTTATTGTGTTATCTTAAGTATAATGTTGATTGAAACTTGTGGGCTGTTGGATGGAAGGTTATTGGCTCACGTCCTTCATGACTTCTTGAGTGCTTTTATAAGAATGTTTTAGGTCTATCTGCATGTGTAAATGTTGTTGTAACAGTTTGGTTAGAGTTGGAATAGGTTTGGAATTGTCCACGTCGAAATGTAGCGAAGGAAGGTAACGTTATGCTGTCCATATTTAGGTTATGTAGAATTGTTATGTGTTGTGCTTTGTGGGCTGTTATAAGGTTATTCCGGCACTAAAACAGGCTGCACATGATGTGTACATGTGAATGTATGCTGGAAAATACGATTATAAGTGAAAATATTAAAGGAATGCGTTTGCGTCGCTAATTATAGGCTTGCTGCCCGGGTGTGAGTTTTTGTGATATTGGTGTCACACCCCACCCTGGGGTCGTGACCAGTGCCCGATGGGGGCACGTGAACACATACTAAACCAAATTCCTTCATAAACCAAGTCTGGAATTCTACCGAAATTTCGGCAGAGTTTCCTCTGTTTTACTGACTAACCTCACCTGCAAAAAC
>JAABOM020059344.1:0-48550 GCA_011800125.2 Solanum clarkiae
CTCAAGATTCAAGTGTCCCAATCTCTTTCCGGATCTAAGGATTTCATTCAAGCTTCAAGTCTCCATTTCAAATCTTCATCAAGAAAATCTCCAAAGTCAATGTATGTGGGTTTCTTTCATGGGTCACTTTCACCCATGATGCCTAAGCCTCATTTTTTTTTAAAAAATTGCATGATCTAAAGTTGATTTACTCATGGGTCTTATTTATTATGAAAACCACTACATACTATGTTGGGGTTTATGAAATTGTGACTATTTTGCTATGTTTTGGGCTATGAATCTAAGGTCTATTATGGGATTTGATGAAGGATTTTGATGTATATTTCTTGAGGATATTAGCAATTATCTATCGATGGTTTTACATTAAGTTTCCTCGCATGATTTCACTCTTGAATTGCAGGGTTTTACACTAGTGTTACACACACTCTAAGTGTTTGATAAAATGTTTGGTTATGGGTTCTTGAGGAATTGAAGGTCTAATGTATGTGTTATGAGTTGAATGGCCATATGAAGTTTATACGATGATAAAATGATGACGAAATGACCATTGAAGTAGTGTATGTATATTATGACTATACGATGATGATAGGAATGTTTATATGAGTACTTTCATAAAAGAGTACCTAGGGTGTTGCTAGTAGATTGCTAGGTTTCCATGTGTGTTATGCTCTTGAGAAAATGGAGAAGGTCTTCCCTTACTATTTAAAATGAAATGTTGTGATGAGCTAGTTCTATGATCTCTATCGAAAAGGCCATGCTATAAGGTATAATGACTACTGATTCCTACCAAAAAGATCATATGGTAAGGTGTAGGCCCCCTACCCAAAAGGCCATGCCGTAAGATAGAATAACTAATAATTCCTACCGAAAAGAACATATCGTAAGGTATGGACGCCTTACCAAAAAAGGCCATGCCGTAAGGTATAAATACTAATGGTTCCCACCAAAAATATCATATCGTAAGGTGTGGACATTCTATCAAAAAAGAATGAATCATGGCTCCTACCCAAAAGATTTTATCGTAAAGTAGGGGACGTCTTATACTATCTACCAAAAAGACTATGTCGTACCGTAGGGGTATTTGTAACACTCTCCAAAAAGGTTATACCATAAGGTGAATGGGCCATTTGATCCATTTCATGAAGATTGGTGAGAAAGAGTTGAGTATATATTCTATAATGAGTTACATTCCTTGATCATGATTTACATGCATATTTTACCTTAGGCATTGTTCATGCATGGCATGTTGCTAATGTACTACTAGCGCATACTTTGTGCCTACATAATATCACCTTATAGGAACCGGAGCCCTGCTTGAGCATCTCCACCTACGTGGCCAGCATGGTTTCACTCAAACTTGTTGGTGAGTCCTCTATTTCGGGGACATTACTTATGATATCTTGTTATGTATTATGACTTTCTCTTTGACTTATGTATTGACTACGAGGGTGATCCTGGTTGCTTTGTCTTAGCCCCTGCTCTTATCTATGTAGTAGAGGTGTTGTTGGACATGTTATGTATCTATGCTATGAGCTTGATTCTATTGCCTCTTGATGTTTATGATATGGAAGTTTCTCCTTAGTCACAATTTCCCTTTATTTACATTTATCCCTTGTTGTCATTCTAATTGCTTCTACGACCAAGGATGTGTAATGATATACTCTGAGGCTTGTTTGCGGTTTCTTCGGGTTCCCCATTCGCTGGTACCATCTAGGCCTTAGACTTTGGTCCAGACAAAGGTGGTATTAGATTACGCAGTTGTTAGATTCTTGGAGTAAAACACACAACATCGGTTAGAGTCTTATTCATGGTTGTATTGTAGGAGATGTTTCCCTTGAGTAGGAGGCTATGAGATGTTTCTGTTCTTTATGTTCTAAGTCATGCTATAGAGTTGAAGTAAGTTTTTCCCCTAACAATGCCTCTTTGACATGCTAGTTGTTCATGCCGAACCCAAGAGGAAGAAGAGCCTGCGCTCCAGAGGGACAACCGACTAGAGTTTTGAGAGGCTCTCACTTTGCTTGCGCAAGTACTGGCCAACCAAGCCACTCAAGAGGCCCAAGCCCCTCTTGCTCCTATACCCCTTTCTCAGGTGAGAGACTTCATAAGGATGAGCCCATCGGATTTCTATAGGTCAAGGGTGGATGAGGACCCACAAGAGCTTATTGATGAGACATAAGGTATTTGGCTATCATGGATGTTAGATCGGAAGATAAGGCAGAGTTGGCGGCCTACCAACTCAAAGCGGTGGCACAAACATGGTACAATCAATGGAGGGAGGAGAAGGGAGTCAACAGTGTTGTTATATCAAGGGGGCCTTTCTTAACCGGTTCTTTCCACTTGAGCTTAGGAAGCCAAATTGGTAGAATTCATGAATTTGAGACAAAGGTCAATGAGTGTGAGGGAGTATGCCCTCAAGTTCAACAAACTCTCTAAATATGCTTCTCACTTAGTTGCCGACCCAAGGGCTAGGATGAACAAGTTCGTGATGGGTGTCCCCGATTAGTGAATAAAGAATGCCGGTCTGTTATGTTGATTAGAGATATGGATTTGTACCGCTTGTTATGCCGAGCAAATGGAGGGGGAGAAGTTGAGGAAAAGTAGATATAATGAGGCCAAGAGGGCTCGATGGGATGGTGACTCTTAAGGTCTAGGATTCGACGATCCTCTAGACAAAAGGGTAGTTAAGAATGGGTCACCAAACCAAAGGCCCCAACGAGATCATGGGGTGACTCATCCTAGATGCCCAAAGTGTGGAAGGAAACATGGTGGTGCATGTTTGAGGAATACAGGTGCATGCTTTGGATGTGGGGAAATGGGCCACAAAATTTCGAACTTCTCATATGCTCAGAACAAGGGTAAAGATGGTCATGTTGATCAAGGGAATGCTCCAAGACATAATCGGTTCTATGATCTTCAAAGGAGGCAAGAGGTAGATGAGATACCCAATGTTTCTACCAGTATGTTGAAGTTTCGTTAACTTATAGGTGTGTGCATTGTTGGGTTTAGGTGCCACTATTTCCCTTCATTTTTCTTTTGTTGTTTGTGGCCTTCTTGTGTGTGTCCCGAGTTTCTATGTGAATCTCTTGGTGAATACTTCTTTGTGGAGTCTATTCTTGCTATAAGGTTTGTAAATATTATTTCATGGTCATGTGTTGTCTAGGTCTTACCTTTTGATTTTGTTGGATTGGATGTGGTTAGTTTAAGATAGCACTTGGAGGGGATTGTTTGCATGAATGTTGTGTCTCTATTGATTGTAGGGCTGGTAGAGTTAGATTACATTTTAACCACCTGTCTTTAAATGGTAGTGGAGGGGTAAGTCCATCTCTTGTTTTAGGGTAAAATTGATGTCCAAGGGATTGCATTTATCATCTTGTAAGAGTTAGGGGGGTTGAGCCAAAGTTATCTCTATTGGGTTGTTTCTGGTGACCAATGAGCTATTGAATGTCCTTTCTGGTATGTTGTATTTGGGGTGGTCTCTTTTGGTTGACTTATGAACTGGTAATATCTATAGCTCTCATGAATAGGGTCTTTAGTCCCTTCCTTGTTATGATTGTGGTGGTTCTTGGTGATGATGTGTTGATTGCTTCTAGAAGTGGGGGAGAGCTTGTAAGTCGTGTGAGAGTGATGTTGTGAATTTGGAGGAGGTGAGGTTTCTTGATAATTATGGAAAGTGGAGACCTTTAGGTGGCAAGAAGGTTGTTGGAGGAGTTCACTGGTTAACTAGGTTGGGTCAGGTTGAGAGTGGTAGTGTAAGGGCTTTAATGGTTCTAAATCTTCTCTGGTTGAAGGGGGTCTAGTGAAATAAGGCTTTGATTTTCATCTTGATAGAGTTAGAGGTCTTGGTGAGGGATGGTTGAGTGGAGATTGTCTCCAAAGGGGGCGATGGTGACATTTGGCACTAAGTGGCTTGTGTGTATGTTAAAGTTGATCGATAATCCTTTCATTATTCCTTGTTGTTAGTGAGATTTAGCTATGTGGGTCTATTGGTGCTAGAAAGTCTTATAAGGGTTTTCATGTTCTTTTTAGATAAAGTATTACCTTATGATCTTAGTGGAATTTGGTTTGATGGATTGGACGTCTTGAGCTAGTTTATGGTACCAAGTGGATTATGTGTGATCAAAGTTGGCAAATGAGTTTAGGGTTGTGAGTCCTTATAGAATGTATAGGGAGGTTGGTAAGGTTGCATAAGATTGGAACTAACTAGGGATATAGTTATGGTTTGTCTGGTTTTTTTTGATGCTTCTAGCTTGAAAGGATGTGGTGGTGATTCTAGTCCTATAGAACTCTTGAGATTGTGGGTGTTGTGGAGGATAAGTTGACTTAGGAAGATGTCCTGATGGAATTATTGGACGGAAGGGTTGAACAAGTTAATTAATAAGGATGTACTGTTCGTCAAGGTCCTTTGGAAGAATCGTCAAGTCGAAAGTGTCTCTCAGGGAGCCGAAGCAGGCATAGAGAAGCAATATCCATAGCTCCTTCATTCTATTCAACCTTATGCTAACATTTCAAGTCCTTTTTATTATTCTAAGTCTTATGTTTCAGCCCCAATGTCATTTGCATGCATTTATGTTTATGTGGATAAGTTCATGATGATTTTGCCACTTATGTTAAGATTTTGAAAATGGTGTTTAAGCTCATTGTTGCATTCTTGTTGGGGCTGATTTCTGCATAATTACTCTTCTTATGTACGTTTCTTCGATATTCGGGGATGAATGTTCCAAGAGGGAGTTATTGAAACGCCCCACACTTGCCTAGGAATACCCCCATAATCATAATTCCCATATATCTCAGACCCTGGATATTTAAACACTCCTCCACGTAGCTCGGAAGACCCTATGATGCATTTTATTTCAATATCTCCAAATCCATACAGAATTTCACAAATCCGGCTTCATATTGTTGTTTAAAGGGAAACATTGTGTGCAAAACGAGTACCTACAAGGTCTACTTTATCTGAGCCAAGAAAAATAATTTTTGATGAAACTTCGTAAAAACAGTAGTTGTCCGCGACGGGTCCGCGATGCGGACCTGACGCTCACTAGCTCAAAATTTTTTGAAAAATTGTTCTTTTCACTCCAGGGCAATTGGGTAATAACCCTATACCTATATACATGAAAATCCCTCATGGTCTAGCCGTTTTGAGCCCTAAAAACCAACAAAAAACCTCTCAAAATCCTCTCTAATCTTCATTAAATTCTCCATTATTCTCAAGGTTTTCAAGAAGTCTTGTGGGAATTTAAAGAAACCAAGTCAAGCCCGAAGTCCTCCTCAAGATTCAAGTGTCCCAATCTCTTTCTGGATCTAAGGATTTCATTCAAGCTTCAAGTCTCCATTTCAAATCTTCTTCAAGAAAAGCTCCAAATTCAAGGTACGTGGGTTTCTTTCATGGATCCCTTTCACCCGTGATGCCTAAGGCTCATTTTGCTTAAAATTGCATGATCTAAAGTTTATTTACTCATGGATCTTATTTATTATGAAAATCACTGCACACTATGCTGGGGTTTATGAAATTGTGACTAGTTTACTATGTTTTGGGCTATGAATTTAAGGTCTATTATGGGATTTGATGAAGGGTTTTGATGTATATTGCTTGAGGGTATTGCCAAGTAACTATTGATTGTTTTACATTGAGTTTTCTAGAATGATTTCACTCTTGAATTGCATGGTTTTACACTAGCATTACACACCCTCTAAGTGTTTGATAAAATGTCCGGTTATGGGTTCTTGAGTAATTGAAGGTCTTATGAGTTGAATGACCATATGAAGATTATATGATGATGAAATGATGATGAAATGACTGTGGATGTAATTTACGTATATGAGGACTCTATGATGATGATAGGAATATTTATATGAGTTTGATGAAAGAGTACATATGGTGTTGCAAGTAGATTGTTGGGTTACCATGTTTGTTGTGCTCTTGAGAAAATGGAGAAGGACTTCCCTCGTTGTTTGAAATGAAATGTTCTGATGAGATAGTTCTATGATCTATACTGAAAAGGCCATGCTGTAAGGTAGAATGACTAATGATTCCTACCAAAAAGATTATACCATAAGGTATGGACCTCCTACTGACAAGGCCATGCTGTAAGGTAGAATAACTAATAGTTTCTACTGAAAAGAACGTATCATAAGGTTTGGACACCATACCAAAAATGCCATGACGTAAGGTCTAAAGACTAATTATTCCCACCAAAAAGATCATATCGTAAGGTATGAACATTCTATCAAAAAGGCCATGCCATAAGGTAAAATGAATCATGGATCCTACCCAAAAGATTTTATCGTAAAGTAGGAGACATCTTATACTATCTACCAAAAAGACTATGTCGTATGGTAGGAGTATTAGTAACACTCTCCAAAAAGGTTATATCGTAAGGTAAGTGGGGGCTATTTTGTCCATTTCATGAAGATTGGTAAGAAATGGTTTAGTGTGTATTCCATAATGAGTTACATTTCTTGATCATGATTTACAAGCATGGTTTACCTTAAGCATTGTTCATACATGCCATGTTGCTACTGTACTATTTCTTGCTATGATTATGCATTTTGATTATTGCCTATCTCTTGTTGCATTTCATCTTACATACTTAATATATTCCAACATACTAATGCATACTCTATGCCAACATGATATCACCATGTAGGAACCAATGCCCGGCTTGAGCATCTCCACCCACGTGGATAGCACGGTTTCACTCAAACTTAATGGTGAGTCCTCCATTTCGGGGACGTTACTTATGATCTCTTGTTATGTATTATGGCTTTTTGTTTGACTTGTGTATTGAAAATAAGGGTGAGCCTAGTTTCTTTGTCTTGGCCCCCGCTATTATCTATGTAGTAGAGGTGTTGTTGGACATGTTATGTATCTATGCTATGAGCTTCACTCTGTTAACTCTTGATGTTTATGATATGGAAGTTTCTCCTTAGTCCCAATTTCCCCTTGTTTACATTTATCTCTTATTTTCATTCTAGTTGCTTCCGCGACCAAGGATGTGTAATGATATGTTATGAGGCTTGTTTAGGGTTCACGTTCCACATTCGCTGGTCATGTCTAGGTCTTAGGCTTGGGTTGTGATATCCCATGGAGTGTCACCTTGGTCCAAAACTTCCCAAAACCAAAATTTCCAAGCTCCAACGAAGTTGCACAACGTCCGGGTCATTACATCAGCTCCTCCTTGGGAACATTCCTACTCGAATATACAAGAACAAGGCTTGAAAGGCTTGACTTATAACGTGGAACTTCCAAACACAAGATATAATGCATAATTCATCATGTGGAAATCATATAGTCATTAAAACTCATATTGAAACATATCCAAATCATTTGAAAACATCATAAAATTGTTTTGATGCACATGTATGCATGTCATGTCATGAGACTCAAGAATGGAAGAGCCAAGACCACTTAGAAGAGGAAGAACATAATACCTTAGGCTTGAGTAGATTAGAAAAGATGGGGATATCTTTTCATCATGTACTCTCCACCTCACATGTCGCACTTTCAACATGTTGATTT
This sequence comes from Solanum clarkiae, assembly GCA_011800125.2. Classification (NCBI taxonomy): domain Eukaryota; kingdom Viridiplantae; phylum Streptophyta; class Magnoliopsida; order Solanales; family Solanaceae; genus Solanum; species Solanum clarkiae. The sequence continues at coordinate 7,520 of JAABOM020059344.1, forward strand.
CTCTAAAGCACCTTAATCAAAGCCACATCCTTGTTACGAAGTCGTTTTACTTTCCTATGAAAATCTCCACAAAATTTCCTCATAAGACAAGTTCTCCTCAACCTTAACACCCTCCCCAACAAATTTTCTCAACATAGACACATGGAAGACTGGGTGGATAAAGCTCAAATCTGGAGGCAACTCTAACCTATAAGCCAAAGTCCCCATTTTCTCCACAATCTCATAAGGTCCTACATACTCGGGACTTAGCTTGCCCTTATCACCAAAATGCATCGCACCCTTCATAGGTGAAACCTTTACATACACCCATTCTCTAACATGAAACTCAAGATCCCTCGTTCTAACATTCGAATAGGACTTTTCGCGACTTTGGGCTGCTTTCAACCTCTCTCTAATCAACTTCACCTTCTCCATAGCCTCCAACACCAAATCTGGGCCAATCAAAGCCATCTGCCCTAACTCAAACCATCCTACCAGAGACCTACACCTTGTACCATACAAATCCTTAAGGGTGCCATACTAATACTAGAATGAAAACTATTATTATAAGAAAACTCAATGAGTGGAAGATGGTCATCCCAATTACCCTTGAACTCTAACACACAATCCCTCAAGATATCCTCCAAGGTTTGAATTGTCCCCTCAGCTTATCCATCAGTTTGAGGATGAAAGGTGGTGCTCGACTTAACCTTAGTACCAAGTCCCCTTTGAAATGACCTCCAAAAATGGGATGTAAATTGGGTACCACGATCTAATATGATAGATCTCGGCAACCTATGCAACCTCACCGGCTCTTGAATGTACAACATTGCATAATCTTTGGCGCCAAAAGTAGTCTTGACTAGTAGGAAATGAGCCGACTTAGTCATCCGTTTAACAAAATCCCAAATGGACTCAAATTGCCTTTGGGTCTGGGGCAAACCCACCACAAAATCCATATTCATATACTCCAATTTCCAAGTCGGAATCTCAATGTCTTGAGTCAAGCCACCGGGCCTTTGGTGCTCTACCTTAACTTGTTAACAATTAGGGCATTTAGATATGAACTTGGCTATATCCTTCTTCATACCATGCCACCAATAAACCTCCCTCAAATCCTAATACACCTTACTAGGTCTCGGATAACAAGAATAATGAGAGTTGTGGGCTTCACTCATGATCACCTTTCTAAGACCATCCACATTTAGAACACATAGTCGATCTTGATACCTAAGCACACCATCTCCCCCTTAGGATAACACCTCTATCTTCTTTTTGACAACCAATTTCTTCAATTCAACCAATGATGGATCTAGATCTTGCTTAGCCTTTACATCAACAATCACCGAAGATTCAGCCCCAATTTGAACATGAGTACCACCATCATTAGAGTCGGCCAACCTAACACCCAATCAAGCTAGCATGTGAACATCCTTTGCTAACTCTTTCTTCTCCTCCTCAACATGTGCCACGTTTCCCATAGATAGCCTGCTAAGAGTATTATCTACAACATTGGCCTTGCTGAATGATATTGAACACTCATGTTGCAGTCCTTTAGGAGTTCCAACCATCTCCATTCCCTCAAGTTAAGATTCCTTTAAGTGAACACATATTGCAAACTCTTTTGTTCGGTGAAAACATCAACATGCACCCCATAAAAGTAGTGTCTCCAAATTTTTATGGCAAATACCACCGCCGCTAACTCAAGATCGTGAGTCGGGTAATTACGCTCATGCTTCTTCAATTGCCTTGACACATATGCTAACACCTTACCATGTTGCATAAGCACATATCCCAAACCATTCTGAGATGCATCACAATACACCACGAACCCATCGAAGCCATTCGATGAAGTCAAAATAGGAGCCAATATAAGCCGATCCTTTAAAGTTTGAAAACTTTTCTCACATTTATCTGAGCACAAAAAACTTGACCTTATTTTGAGTCCAATTAGTCAACGGAGATGCAATAGATGAGAACCCTGTAATGAACCTCCTGTAATAGCTATCCAACCCAAGAAAACTCCAAATATCCAATGGAGTAAATGGTCTAGGCTAATTCTTCACGGCCCCTATCTTTTTTGGGTCAACTTTAATAGTATCACCGGACACCACATGACCAAGAAATGCCACTTTACCCAATCAAAACTCACATTTGCTAAACTTGGCATAAAACTTCTTCTCCCTTTAAGTTTGAAGAACCAACCTCAAATGGTCCATATGCTCTCGTTCACTTTGGGAATAGATTAGAATATTGTCAATGAAGACAACCACGAAACTATCAAGGAACGGCTTGAACACCCGATTTATAAGATCCATAAACACGACTGAAGGATTATTTAGGACAAACAACATCACCATAAAATTTAAAGTGCCCATACTTAGTCTGAAAAGCAGTCTTAGGAATATCACACTCTCTAACTTTCAACTGATGATACTCGAAACATAGGTCAATCTTAGAGAAATAGGTAGCCTCTTGAAGTTGGCCAAAAAAGTCATTGATCCTAGGCAACATATAATTATTTTTAATGGTCACGTTATTCAATTACCTATAATCAATTGCATATCTGAAGAGATCCATCTTTCTTTCTTACAAATAACACAAGAGAACCCTATGGAGATATACTTGGCCTAATGAAATCTTTCTCCAACAAATCTTTTTACTGATCCTTTAACTCCTTCAACTCAGTCAGGGCCATATGACAAGGAGGTATAGAGGTAGTTTGAGTATTCGGGAGAAGATCTATGCCAAAGTCTACTTCCCTTTCAGGAGGAATACTGGGCAAATCTTCGGGGACATATATCCGGAAACTAATTCACCACCAAAGCCGATTCAAGAGTGGGCGACTCGGACACCATATCCTTGACCCTCACAATATGGTAAATACACCCCTTGGAGATTATCTTTTGGGTCTTAAGGTAGGAAATAAACCGACCTTTAATATATGAGTCACTACCCTTCCATTCAAGAACGGGCTCATCCCAAAGTTGGAACTTAACCTTCTGGGGTTCTACAATCTATAAAGGCATACAATGCATGCCTCCAATCCATCCCAAGAATCATATCAAAATCAAACATCTCAAGTTCCACAAGATAGCATGAAAAGACTTTATAAAACACAAAAATAGGACAACCCCAATAAGCCCTATGTGCAACAATAGATTCACCCATGGGAGTATAAACTAAAAAGGGGCCCTTTATGATTTCGGGACAAACCACCCTTAATAGCCAACAGAGGAGTCCCAAAAGACAAATTTGCACCTTGTTCAAGAAAAGCGTAAGCATTAAAATCAAAGACTTTTAACGTACCGATCATGACATTTGGAGCCTCCTCAACTTCCTGACGGGCATGAAGAGCATATAACCTATTGTTTCTTGGTGCATCTCCTTAGGTGCATCTCCTTAGGGAGCTCTTTGTTGACCTTGGATACCTCAAGCCACTTGCCCTTGAACTCTTTAAGTATTCGTTGGACAATCAGCAACCTTATGGCTTTTGACACCACACCCATAACATGTACCCAACTCCTTCCAACAAGTACCAGTGTGGTTCCATCAACACTTTTCACACAGAAGATAAGATGGTCCACCACCAACCAGTGCCTTAGGAGGAGGCACTCTAGCATTAGCAACCTGAGCACTAGAACCTTGATCCTGATGTAAGCAACCAAAACTACTACTTTTAGAGTTATGGAACCCACCATCATAACAGGGTCTCGTGGGATCATGCACTCTCCTCTTCTTGAGTTTCTCCCCCTCGATCTGCTTGGCATATACCATGAGTCTAGCGATATTCATATCTCATATGAGCATGGTCGTGCACCATTCTTTCACAAGAAAGTCAGAGATACTAGAAATGAACTTGTGCATTCTTGTACGAGGGTCAGCCAAAAGTGTTGGAGCATACTTGGAGATCTTAGTGAATTAAATGGCATAGTCTCTCACACTCATACCCCCTTGCTTGAGGTTGATGACTTCAGTTATCTTGGCTTCCCTAAGCTCAGGTGGAAAGAAACAATCTAGAAAGACAAGCTTGAACTCCTCTTAATTGACAGCATTACCACAGACCCTCTCTATAGACCATTGGGTATACCACACTTAAGCCACATCCTTCAACTGATAGGCAGCCAATTCAACTTTCTCCTTAGAAGTGAGATCTATAACATTCAACATCTTGGTGAGCTCATTAATGAACTCTTGAACATCCTCATCAGCCCTTGACCTACAGAACTCTAGAGGATTCATCCGGGTGAAATCCCTCACCGTAGAAGCTGGAGTGGGATCTCGTGGAGGATTAGCCCACCTATCCTGAGATGTCACCATTTGGCCAAACATAGAAAAGGCTATACAGAATTCACCAGTAGACATAGGCTCATCCATAGGCCCTTGAGGTGCTTGACCCTTAGTAGCTGGGGCTGGTCTGGGAGCTCTACCTCGAGGCATCTTTTATAATGGGCAAGGACACAATCAAGATAAGGAAACTAGACATATGAACCAAAGCACTACATAAGGCATGAAAGAGCGACACAATTTATAGAACGTCTTCGTAGCCTCCCACTCAAAGGCATGGTGCACTTCACATCTATGAATAGGACTCTACTTGACGTGACATGTTAGACTCCAAGGACCATTTATAAACCTAGTGCTCTGATACCAAGCTTTTTATGACCTGGGCTTAGGGCCTAGGATTGACATGGCATATGGGAACCCTAAATTCCCCAAATAAACTTCAAAGTATCCTTATCCATATCATCGGTTCAGAAGTGCAATCAAGAGTGAACACATAAGTCTAAGGGATGGGAGAATAGGAATCACACTATGGGGATATTGTTAGAAATGAGAGAACATGGATTTATAAAGCATGTGGTGCATAAACACTAAGGGGTGGAGTAAGTATGAATAACGCAATGGGGGCAAATTCGGGACTTAGGATCTTTCACTTCAAAGAAACAACCATAACATAGAGCACATAACTAAATAATTTAACAATAACCAATGGATAGACAAAACCATAACATAAGCTCTATTCATAACACATAACATATAACCGTATGGGAGTTTACATGATGTCCAACAGTGCCTCTAATCATAAGATAGGTCGGGGGGCCAAGACATACCCCAGGCTCACCGTTAAAGTTAATAAAATAAGTAAAGCACCATAGGTAGAGAAATAGTGGTTTGTTCGTAGAAGATAGGACTCACCATAATAAGCAAAACTTGAGGTCCAAGCTACATGTCGTACGGTGGATGAACGTACTCCTTGGTCACTAATGGTAAGATCATGTTGGAAAAAGTATGTGTTAGTGTGTTTGAATGTACTAAGTATGCGTGATGCTATGTATGTGACTTACTAAACCTACATTATATATTGATGACATGGGTACATAGTATAGAAGGAGATATATAACAAGAGACATAGTATATGATATGTCGTGAAACCAATAATATATGCAATGCACAAATGCTCATATATAGTGGGGATGAACTATAAATGACAAATCAAACTCATGTGAGCTATAACACAAATTAGCCCGATAAAGATCTCCCATCAGTAGGAGAAGATTACTTGCCATGGTATCCTACATCACACCTTATGACCCAACCTTTTTGGTAGATGGACACCTTTCTGAAGACCAGTCTTTTCAGAAGGATTTCGATTAGCATATCATATCATATCAATAAATGAATAACCATTCTTTATTGATCGGTCTTTTCGATAATGGCTTTTATTCCTATTTGGCACATAGTTTGAGAAAATAGAGAGGAACCTTAGGGATACCCCTAAAGCCCCCAATCCATCAGTGCTAAATCAAAATATCCCATGAGAATACTTATACATGAACATGCTTTCAAAAGAGGCAATAATCATTACAAATCTTTTCAATGTACATTTAGGCTCAAAAGCCAAACCATAATTCATAACCATCACAATCCTGCATAGGAGTAGCTCATGCTAATGACAATAGGGTGCAATCACCCAATATGCTCAAAGAGTCATTAACAATAGACATTTATGTGATCACATTCTTGTCATAACAAATCTCTTATCAAAATAATTTCATAAAACATAACTGGGCTTATCCTACTTCATAATTTCCATTAAGAAAATCCATGAACATGAATTCATATGCTAATAATGTGACTATATCATGGAGATTTAATCTAAAATTAACAAAATATTGTGAAATCTAAGTAAAGACATAAGTAAAACTTAAATTTAAAACATAACATAGACTACCAATGCATAAATCGAGCTTCGAAGGAGACATCCACATTGACAACTTCATAACTTCAATGTAAACATTCATAATTAATCAACTCAAAATCATTAAATAAATATAGTCCATACATCAATTGAATCTGATAAATCATAATATTGAAAGCCTCTATTCAAAGTAAGCTAAATTCATGAAAATTACTTGAAAGGAGTTTGGGTCTCCTTGGTTGAAAGGAACTAAAGATCAAAACCATACCTTGACAAATGATGTTTCAAGAGAAATTTTGAAGAAGAATGAGTTTTACTTGATTCCCAAGTTTATTTCCCACTAGAGTTCTTTGAAGAAGATTTGAGAGGATTTCAAATGTGAGGAATGAATTTTGAATATTAGGAATAGAGTTTAGGTCACTAGGAAGTGTTTAGATAGCATAGGAAGTCCTAAAAGACCTTTAGAATAAATCGTATTTGCGAAAATGCCATTAATTAAACAAGTGAAAACATTGGACGTCACCACTTCAAGGAGAGGTATACAGTTTGTTTGGCACTACATGGACTATGTACTTGCTTGTAAAACAACAATTAGAAACAATTTCACTTAACAAAGGTCTGTAACAAAAATTCTATACTTAGAATTTCTTTTGACCAAAATCGATCACATGGAAGGGCCACATGGGCCACGTGAAGGTACATGGGTCGTGTAGGTACCTGTACCACCTCCCTTAGAAAGATTTCCATGACCAAGTTATGAGACGGTGATTAAACACTTAGAAATATTTTCACTATGGAATCCATACAGAGGGCCTCATGGCTTGTGAGACACCACACGGCCCGTGTGGGTGGCCGTGTCCCCTCACTTAGTCTCAAATGGAGGAATGCTAAGCCTAAGGCTACCTCTAGGCCCGCAACATAGTCTGTGAAGTGTCACAGGTCCCGTGTGGGGTCCAAGTGGTGGCGTGACTTATCTTGAAACTCCAAACCAAGGGCCAATGCCCAATTTTGAGGCCAAGGGTCACCCCAAGGAGGCCCTACATGGGTCGTATGACCTCACACAGACCGTGAGGGCTCCAATGGAGCGTCAGCTTGGTACAAAACTTCCCAAAACCAAAATTTCGAAGCTCCAACAAGTTTGCTCAGTCTCTGGGACATTAAAAACCCCAATCCGTAGAAACATCTATGACCTGTAGTTGGGTCTATCAAGTTTGGGGCTTAAAATTGGACTTTCTGAAGTTTTTCTATGAGTTAACCAGATAGATCATCATTCAAACCATAGCCTATAAGTCAGTTTGTAGTTTTACTCTACTCTATCATTATGTAATAAAGTGATCATAACCTTTTACTCCAAACTCCAAATGAGGTGAAATCAATGGCGTGGAAAGCCAATTCAAAGAAATTTCATTTGGTTAGTCATAAGCCACCTAATCCTTTGTGTGCTAAAGTTAGTGTCATATAAAGTTAACGCTTGTATAATCTAATGCAAGAAACTCAATTGATAGGAAAGCTTTGAACTTGGCTAAGTACTAGAGGTCTCTTATGACCATAATCCACTTCCCATGTATAAGAATGAGTCTTGAAATATAGGTTCATATAAGAATAGAGTTGTGGGATGTTACAATATCTCCTCCTTGGGATCATTCATCCTCGACTGATGAGTAACTAGGAGACCTATCAAGCACGAACACCATATTGAACTCAAATACTTGGATACTCGAATATTTATACTCTAAAAATCATCATCAACACAGGATTTAGAATCAAAAGACTAGTTCTAACATCATCATGAGACACTGATGTGCTGCCAAAATACAACTATTTTATGCTTAAAACATAGGATTTTGTGTGTTCTCAATGCGATGTTAGTGGATTTAATGTGTTTAGGTTTGTAGGATTACAGGGTGGTCATGATTTTGGGGAAAGTTAGAAAAGTTGCTATAGATTTACTGTTATACAAGACCTTACAGGCCATACACCATTCTACGAGCTGTTGGGTGGTTTCGTAAGGAATTCTGGTAAGGGGCAAAGTTTCTGAAGTTAATTCTATGAACACGTAAACAAGCCGTAGAAGAGTTTATGAGTCATAGAAGAGGCTTTGTGCCTTGATGATTAGAGAATGAAGACTTTCTAAAGTTCATTAGATGAGACCCCCTTTATGGGTCATAAACCATTTTACGACTCGTAAAGATGTGTCATAAAGAGGAAGCCCAGTTTCCAAAAAACAACATATAAGACCCCGATTACTGATTGTAAACTTCAATACGGGCCATAAACTTCAATACGGGCCATAAAAAGCTTTCGTGAGGCGTGCTGACCAGTTCTCTAAAGTCATTTAGGATTTGAAATTCAATTATTATAATAGGTTGATTAGGTTATTTTTCATAAGTTCATGTCAATTTTCATAACTTTTAGGTTAGTACTCAGAGAACTCAATATTTTGAGAGAGAAAATTATAAGAAAATATTTTAGAACACTTGTGGTTGAATTTGATTTGAAAGCTGGTGATTCTTATTGAAATTGGATTGCTTGTTCTTAAATCTATTGTGTAAGTTTTTAATTATGCATTGTCAATTCATAATCTCTTCATCTACACATGGCATGAGTAGCCAAATCCACAACTAGGGTTGTGGGAAGCATGAAGAACTAATAAAGTAAAACTAGATAATTCACAATTCTTGGAAGGTGTATACACATATATTAATTAACTCTCTTCGTTTTCAATGTTTTATAGTAGTGGCCAACATTAGAACCCTCTTAGTGTTACTGACCGAACAAATATAGAAATGAATAGGAAAAGAGATTAATTAACAAGATTCGGTTGATGTGTTCTTATCTAATCAACCAAACTGGGCCAAAGAGAGGTTGTACTGGGACAAATAGGTAATGGTTAGTAATGCACACTATGGAGATGGGCCAAGCCGCATAGTGAAATTCACCTCTCACCTGTGACCAAAGGGCTTGGTGAACTTAAATCACCATCCTGCATGCTATACATAAGATAAGAATTAGGTTATCTGGTGATATGACAAGAATTAGATTATCCAGTGATATTGAGTTGGGGAATCATGGGGAACACAATACCCTAGTTGCTCTCTATTATTGATTTTTCTTTTGTGATAGTTTTATTTTCTCATTGATTATTGAACCCCCCTCTTTTGGGGAATTGAGTTGGTTAATTACTCGGATTGCATATTGGCGAATTTTCTTGAGTCTATGTATTCCTTGTGGGATAGAATCTAACTTTGGTTAGGTTCTATGTCTTGAAAAAAACTACTTTATCCTATAAAAAGGAGGTGTAGCTTGGGCAACATCATGATTATGGCACCATTACTGGGGAATACGGCTAGACTTAGTGAATTCATTAGTAATTCAAGTGTTAATTCTTAGTTCCCTTATTTTATTTTCATTTGTTGTTTTTGTTTCTTTTCAAAGTGAACGAGTAGTGTATGCGAAAGACTCGGAGTAAAGGAAATCCCTCAACTTCATTTGATCTAGAGATCCACATAACCTTAAGAAGAGAGGCCCAAGACAAGGCCAACAATGCAGCTAATGCAGCTCTGAACAGGAACAATAATGAGGATGATAGGAATAAGAACCTATCTCCTTTGGAAAACATACAGCCTCAGGATTTCAACACCAATGCTTACCAATGGAATTAGCACAAGTTAAATCCTATGGCTACGGAGTGATTGGAGCTATTGTGTTGCCACCACTACCGGCCGATATAAAGTTCACAGTCTCGAGTGGTTACTTCAGTTGCTGCAGAATCGTGGGCTATTTGTGGGCTTACCATCGGAGGATCCATATATTAACCTACAAAATGTGGCATTTGTCTACAAGAGTGTGATGGGAACACAAAATCTATCTGTGGATTCTATAGGACTTCTTATCTTCCCATTGTCTTTTACAGTCAATACTACATTATTACTATCTGAGCTCCCGCAGAGTTCAATCACTAGTTGGGCAGACTTGCAGAAGGTCTTTTTGGAGAGAACTTCCCTAGAGAAGAAGCTTAAGTTGAAGGACTAGATCAACAATTTTGAACAACTTTCTGGTGATTCGATAAGCAATACTTGAGAGCGGTTTACAAAATATCTGAGGAGCATCCCTGACCAAAAGATAGTTGATGATGCCTTGGTGGAGATCTTCTATTGTGCCCTTGATGAGAATAGTTCATCTTTCGCTGACACCATCATGGCATGCATGCTTCTAGATCAACCATTTGCAAGGATATTAGAGCGAATGGAAAGAGTGGTCAAGACAAATCGTGCATGGGGCCAATGTGATAGAGCTTCCACAAAGAGTTCATGTGTTTTCAATATGGTTCTACAGCAAGCCAGAATTAATTAAGAAATCATGCAATAGCTTCCTCAGATTCGCATAAGTATGGAGGTGATAATAAAGCAGAGCCAAGAGAGTAAATGCAGTGGTTCATCAACCTCCATGTGCACCGATATATGAGGAGCCATACAATGGTGAGGATGCATGTTTTGTTGCTAATTAGATGGGGGGTTTCTGTACAAATGCCCAGAGTCCCAGTCAAGACTATTGGCGCCAAGGCCAAGGAAACCAAGGTTGGAATTTTGGTAGAGATGGAGCTTACATGGGCAACCGCGGTGGTTATTATGATAGGAACAGGGGCCCAAATGCAGATTAGGGTCGCATAGAAAGCTTCAGAAATGGTCCTTATATGCCACCACACAACTGTGGCATAGGTTCAAGCAATTCCAAAATTGAGGAGATATTTGATCATCTGTTGAAGGCTAAGACATAGGATGAGACTCTAAAGAGCATGAAATCAAAGATTTCAAGTATTAATCAGAAAATAGAATGTCACTCTATGGCTATTAGACAACTTGAACAACAGTTTGGTCAAGTGTCAACTTAGCTTAATTAGCACCAGAGGGGTACACTACCTAGCAATATAGTGCAAAATCGTAAAAATGAAGGGTAGTGTATGGTGGTTACTACTAGGGTGGTAAGAGCATTATTGATCCTCCCATGCCGGTTGATGTAGAAGATGTTCTAGAGGAGACGATTGCGACAAAGATGCGAATAAAGAACATAATTGTGGCGAGGATAGGGTGAATGAAGCTGCTGATGCGCCACAGAGGTTTAAGTCCATTACTAGGCCTCCTCTTCCCTTCCCTTAGAGAATCAAAAAGAGGGAGGAGAAAGATAGATTAAGAACTTTCCCTCTATGCTAAAGAAGCTCTCTATTAACATCCCCCTCAGCGAGGCATTGGAAAAGATGCCAGGGTATGCGAAGTACATGAAGGACTTGGTCACCAAAAAGTGCACTATGAGTCAGGAGCTTCCCCAAGAGCTTCAACATCGCAGTGATATTGCTATGAGGTCCTTGGTTCAGAAGAGAGAAGGTCCAGGTGCTTTTACCATACCCTAACACATTGGAGATACGGAGTACGCAAGGGCATAATCTGATCTAGGTGCCAACATAAATCTGATGCCCATTACGGTCTATAAGAAGCTTGGATTAGGAGCTCCTACTCCAACTAGCATGCGGTTATTAATGGTGGATCGCACGATGAAGCCTGTGGGGATATTATATAGGTGTTAGCCAAAGTTGAGGAGCTCATGTTCCCCACCAACTTTATGATCCTATATTGCAAAGTTGACTTTGATGTCCCAATCATCTTGGGAAGACATTCCTAGTCACTGGACAAGCCCTAGTAGATATGGAAGTTGATCAACTCCGATTTAGATTGAACGATCAAGAAGTCATCTTCGATATCTATTAGTCCATAAAGCATTCAGAGGAGTTGAAGACTGAAGTCTGGGCAATTGGTGAAGTCTAACTAACCAATTTTCCTAAGTCATGCCACGACAATAAGTCAGGCTCTACTTGGGAGGCAACACAAGGTTTTTGATGTGATAGCATAGTTATAGGTTTATTTTTCAGTTGGATTTTTAGGTACTTATTTTCTTGTGTCTTTGATTGTAATTTTGGACAATAGGCTAGCTGCATATAAGGTAGCAGTGTATTTTATGAAGATTATGTAGGTACAGTACTAAGTTAGCTAGTCTGACTGATAAGACCATCAAGTTGACTCTCTACGGCTGGGTTTATAGGTTGTAAATCACTTTACAACCCATACCCTACATTGTAGAGAATTCTAGTAAACAGGAAATTATGTACTCCAATCCACGAGGAAACTTTACGATTCATAGATCAAACTATGTCTTGAATGGGGCTCGTGGATCCCAGGTAAGTTTTCTGAAAATTTGCTAAGTGTAAGGGTCTGTACGATCAGCTCTATGAGCTGTAAAATCTTTTTATGACTCGTAGACTGGTCCGTGAAGCCTAGTCCAAAAAATTAGGGTTTGGGTGTTCTATGAAACCATGATTTATGAGCCGTAAAATCTTCTACGATCGGTAATCGGGGTTCTTAGATCCTAGACCCAATAATTATTTTGACCTAGAAAATATAAATAAGAGGTCAAATTATCTTGACCCCACAATTGACCTACTTTACAAGATTTACCCAACCTACCCACACTCTCAAACATCTGATCACCTCTAGCCACTGTCGATCAAATTTCCTCAAGAATTCCGACAACCTAGGGTTTTGTGACTACTCACCTCTTTCATCTTCTTCACTTTAATCTCAAAAGCTTAGTAAGTTTTTGGTTAAATTAACAGCTCTAATTTGGTTTGTTTTTGAATGATTGATGTGGAGGGAATGGTGGTTAAAATCCGTGCTTGAATTGAATTTATGATTAGTAGAAATTAGGTTGTCCTTGTTTGAATTATCATCTTGGTCTGGAATTAGACAATTTGGCCTTTTGTTAATGTCCTAATAATTGCGTGTGCGCCTATTGAGTCACTTACCATGCATGCTTGAATACTTGTGTTTATGAATTGGTGAGTGATGACATATGTACATGATTCTATTTGAACCAATTAGAAATGGTTGAAATCATAGGATAATCCATGCTAAATCACTTTCGATGGGGTGTATGTGTGTTAAACATGTTGGTGCTGATGGTTGTGGTGTTCATTCTATACAGGGTTCCGAACCTTTCTTCAACATAGGTGACAATGAACCAGGCAGAGATGGAAGAGATCCAACATGGGAAAATCATGTGGCTGAGTGTGTTCTTGCTTCGATGTTGATAATTTGTTGGTTGAAATAGTCTTTTGGGGTCCGTGTGATGGACTTACAAACCTAGGTGACTGAGTTTTCTGGTTCACTAGTGGCCTTTTACGGCCCGTGGAGTAATCAATAACTTGTAATTGTCCCTTATTCATAATTCCAGAAACCTGATATTTCTGAGTATCCATCAGCCGAGACCTTCTATGAGTCATAGATAACTTTATGGCTCATAGATAGGTCTCGTAGATTGCTTCCTGAGCTTAATTAATCAGTGGAATTCTCTATGACCCAGTCTACGACTCATAAAACACTTTACGAGTCGTATCTAATCTCATAGACTTTTCCAGTAACTAAATTGTATGAAATGCTAGTTTACGAAAGCTCTTTATGGATCATAGTATCCATTACAACCCAGAAATGTGCCTTCATAAAACCCTTCTGCAACTGAACTCAGATAATTTTATGTATTTTGATTCTTGATTTGTCGGCTAACCATAATGCATATATGTCTATGTTTTAGGTACTATGGCCCCTAAAGCCAAGCCCGCTTTGATCCAGGCTATGAAAAGGAAGCTCATTGATGAGCCTTCAGATGATGAGCAGACCACTTAATTGAGTGGTTCACTAGAGGTCCTAGATGTCACACCAGACCCAGAGGCTGCTATACCACAAACTAGAGCCGCTGCTAGTGCTGGGCATACTCAAGCTCCTGTTGCTCATTCTCACTAGACTGAGGAGGGAGGCAACAATGAGAGAAGTTTACCACAGATGACTCCATCTAGAGAGGAGTCCAGTTTTGAGGGAGGCTTTGAGGATAGATTAGAGGCAGAGTCCTCTGCTGCACCCCGATCATCATCATCCATACTCGATATCCTCACTAATTGGTGGTGCATCGCGGGCATACGAGATATACATATAGAGGGAACACAACAAAGAGAGTGAGGCAAGCCAGCTTGCTCCATTCATGGGGAGCCTAGAGTCATCGATGATAGATTTGAGTATGTCCTCGGCCTCCAGGCAGCATCAGTGGTTGACCAGACCTCTCGGATGATACTCCCCGGCCATGGTGAGGGAGTTCTATGACTCTTATGTATCCGCCATCCAACTTTTCCTAAGGGGAAGAATCCCCTCGCTCAACCCAAATTGACCGAGATAAAAGTGAGGGGCCGACGGGTGGATATATTAGAGGAGACCATCTGTCATATGTTATTTGGACTCGATTTCCCTTCCCTCAAGATCCACTGCCAAATTTGACTACATGGTGGGGCAGACGAGGGACCCACTTGTGATGAACGATCCTATGCGATGAGCCATGTTGATGAGATAGGTGGCTGGGTATATTGCAGAGCAGGGTCTGGAACCTACTTGGGTCACCACTCACTCGGAGCCTATCGTCAAGGCTTCAATCAGTTTTCCTTCCAAGTTTTGGTGGGCGGTTGTTCCTTCACGCATTCAGTTTACACTTGCTAATAATACTCTGATGTTAGAGCATACCATTTTGATTGCTAGCAGCTTAGCAGGCTTTGAGATTGATTGGGCCCACCTAACTGCTGAGCAGATCCATGAGGCCGCATTGAAGAGGTCAACCTCTATCTTGTTTTCGAAATTGATTTACCGGCTCTATCTAGAGTCGAGGGTGGAGATACTACATCAGCTAGACCGGACGATTGAGGGCAAGATGCATTGTATCCCAGTCTGATCAAGGTTGAAGAGAACCCGATAACACTCTGGCGAGCAAGACCTCCACCCATGCTTGAGATTTTTGCCCCAGTGCCACCACCTGAGGGTTCTGAGATTCCCACTACCACTACTACTACTACTACTGTTACTGAGGATAGACCCGACAGTCGAGGTAGTTGAGGAGAGGGGGCCCACTATTATTGTTCCTGCACCACAGCCCACTACATCACATCCTACTACTGCGGGCATGATCTACATGTCTGCCACTTCTATACATGCCTTGACGTAGAGATAATCACATGCTGAGTTGTAGTTGACTCAACTTGTTCACAAGATTAGGCCATGGGTCCGCCAAACGATAACAAACTCAGAGGGTCGGAGTCAAGCATTCACGGATGCTACTATCCAGGATCGTATTTCTATTGTGGATGCTCAGAGGGTCAGAAGTCAAGTATTCATGGTCTCTACTATTCAATATTATATTTCTATCGTGGATGCTTGCATCGACGTATTTGAAGAGAGGGTACAGAAGAGATTGGGCAAGGCCTGACCTTCAGACTTATCAGCTATGCAGCTGGAGATTCACCAAATCTGAGCTAACTTGACAGCAGCACTAGCGGCACCAGTTGCACTCCATCGACTGTACCTCAAGTGCTGGTAGTTCATTTATTTTCTCCCAAGGAGACTATCCAGTCTTTCCTTGGGAAGAGACCTTGCATGGATGATGAGCCAGATGAGAGACATGTACGTGCGAGGATGATAGAAGAGGAGGAGCTCGAGACATGAGGAGGAGATGCAATAAGCTAATGAGGAGGAGTAGTTGAGGGGAATTGGCCCTCTAGACAGAGTACCACTATTGACAGACCACCCCACAGGAGGAGGGTGGCCAGACTCAGCCATAGACTTGCGCTTAGTCGCCTAGGTATTGTTTTTGTCCCCTTATGTTTTATTTTGTTTTGATTTCATAGATTAGGGACAATGCATGTCTTTTTCAATGGGGGTGCAGATAGTTATGGGCCTTAGTGAATCCTGAGTAGCTTGGATCCATAACTACCCCAATTTTTTATCTCAGAATTTTTTTGCCTGTGTTCTTTTTCCCACTAGATATTTAATTTCTATTGAACCGACACATTTAGGATGTTTAAATAATATTTGTAGTATATATTACTAATACTTGTGGCATATAACATGCTATTGTGTTTTGTTTGAAAAATGATACCCAGAATTTTTTTAATTAAGTAGTTAGATAGCGATCATGCATGTTTAGGTATGCGACAACATCAGTTCTGATAAGTGAGGGTACATTGAGATAAGAAGCATGATCTGTGAGTCTTTTGTTGATAATGTATGTAGTGCCATATGAGTGTAAGCTTAGTTTGGTAAATTCATGTGTCTTGTGCTAATTCAGAACTTGCCCTATTACTCTAAATTAGAGTGTAGGTTAATTGAAGTAGGAAAGGATCTTAGGCCATTGATCTTAAATAGTGCACTTTAGCCTAAAAATGACCAACCAAATGATGATATATCCATTGTACTAATTTTTGAACCTATCATGTACCTATTCTTTGAAAACGTTTGATTAACCTATCCTTGTTAGTCATAAAATCCTAAATTATCCCTGGTCTTTCCTTGAACATTGTGTACCTCAACAGGGGAAAAAGCCTAAGTTGAGGGTGGCTACCAAAAGTGACCCTGGTTCAGAGGATGGATATTATGCACCTCAACATAGGCTAAAAGCTCAAGTTGAGGGTGACTGGTGTTAGCGTAAAGCACAAAAATAAGGGGGTGTGAGTTAGGAATATAGAGGAAAAAAAAAGAAAAATCATGTGCAGGGTGCAAGAAAAATAAGTAAGGTCTTAGATGGGAGATAAAAAAGTAAAATGAGTAGAAAAACAAGTCAAAAAGACGAAAAAATGAAAAGAAAGCACCCAAAGAAGATTGAAATAGGAAAAAGAGAGAATAAGGTGAAAATGACAAAATTGGTAAGCAAAAGTGTAGAAAAATACAGTTTCAAGGAGGGCCTTTAGTCACTATTTTCTCATAATATCATACCAAAGCCCCGTGAACCTACGTTACAAGCCCAGAAAGTCCTAAAGGGATCCTAGTCCAATTGGTTAAAGGTCTGAGTCATGAGTATAGGGGCAAGCCTATGATATTAGTCATTATGCATAAATATCTGTTGTGAGAGTGAGTGATTTTGCACAGTGCCAATGTTAAAAATGGAAACATCACTGAGTGTCAAATATGGGACTTCTTTCGATGAGGGCACTAGCATAACATTTTTAGCAATAAGCTTGTTCAGTGATTATGTTGTTCATAGTACCTTTCTTGTCATAGTTGTGTTTTCATATGCACTAATCTGTCTTAGTTTGCTAAATAACTATCTGATCCTGTTTTGAAAGTTGGTGTTGGTATCTGAGTCTGTGATATATCTGATGTATGCCATTGAGTTGATGTCTATGCGTTACTGTATTGTCCATATAGATTGAGTCCCTCTCTTGAGGACAAGCAACAATTTTAAGTTGGGGGCATTGATGTGCTGCCAAAATACAACATTTTTTATGCTTAAAAATTAAGATTTTGTGTGTTCTCAATACAATCTTAGTGGGTTTGTGTTTATGCTTGTAGGATTATAGGTTGGCCATGATTATGGAGAAAGTTACAGAAGTTATTATAGCTTTGTTGTTATATGAGACACCTTGTGGGTCGTAAACGTTCTACAAGCTGTAGGGTGGTTTCATAAAGAATTCAAGTGAGGGGCCAAGTTTCTGAAGTTAATTGTACGAACATGCAGATGAGCCATAGAAGATTTCACGAGTCGTAGAAGAGGTTTCATGCACTGAGGATTAGAGAATGAAGACTTTCTGAAGTTCATCAGATAAGACCCCCTTTATGGGTCAAAAGCATTTTACAAGTTGTAAAGGTGTGTCGTAAAGAGGAAGTCGAATTTTCCAGCAATAATATATGAGACCCCGATATGGGATGTAATCTTCAATACAGGTCATAAAGAGTTTTCGTGTGACGTGCCGACCAGTTCTCCTAAGTCATTTAGGATTTGAATTTTAATTATTATAAATAGGTATTTTAGGTTATTTTTCATAAGTTCTTTTCAGTTTTCATAAGTTTTAGGTTAGTACTCAAAGAACTCAATATTTTGAGGGAGAAAATTGTAAGAGATTTTTTAGAATGCTTGTGGTTGAATTTGATCTAAGAGCCTGTGATTCTTATTGAACTTGGATTGCTTGTTCTTAAATCTATTTTCTAAGTGTTTAATTATTTCTTCTCAATTCATATTCTCTTCATCTATATATAGCATGAGTAGCTAAATCCACAACTGGAGTTGTGGGAAGCATGAAGAACTAACAAGGTAAAATTGGATAATTCACAATTCTTGGAAGGTGTATGTGCATGTATTAATTAACTCTCTTTGTTTTGCATGTTTTCTGGTGGTGGGCAACATTAGAATCTGCCTAGTGTTACTAACTGGACCAAGGTGGTAATGAATAGGAAAAGAGATTAATTAATAGGATTCAATTGATGTTTTCTCATCTAATCAACCAAACTCGGCCAAGAAGAGGTTGTAGTGGGACTAATAGGTAATGGTTAGTAATGCATACTACGGAGATAGGCCAAGTCGCATAGTGATATTCACTTATCACCTTTGACTAAAGGACTTGGTGAACTTAAATTACCGTCTTGCATGCTATACAATAGATGAGAATTAGGTTATCCGATGATACTGAGTTAGGGAATCATGGGGTACACAATACCCTAGTTGATCTCCATTATTGTTCTTTCTCTTGTAATAGTTTTATTTTCTCATTTATTATTACAACCCCTCCCCCTTTGGGGAATTGAGTTGGTTAATTACTCAGATTGCATAATAGTAAATTTTCTTGAGTCTATGTATTCCCTATGGGATCGACCCTAACCTTGGTTAGGTTTTATATCTTGACAGCACCGCTTTATCCTCTAAAAAGGAGGTGTAACTTGGGCAACATCAAACACAAATGCAAGTAAAGGCATAGTATACTTAAATACTCGTAGACTCAAGAGGAGCATCAACTCAGAGATAAGAACTCAACTCAATAATGAAGAACTAACTTAGAGAATAGGAAAGAATTATTACCATCGTTTTCATCATTATGAGGCATGAATAGGTGAGGATCTCTAGCATTCATGTCCTCTTTGTCTTGCAGGCAGGCCTCTTCAATGAATTGATTTATCCATGACACCTTAACAGATGCAACCTCTTTAGTTCTCAACTTGCGAACTTGACGATCAAGAATTTGGACTGGGATTTCTTCATAACTCAAACTATCCTTCACTCCAGTGCTTTCAACAGGCACAACACAGGATGGATCTTCTAAACACTTCTTAAGCATAGAGATGTGAAAGATTGGACTGATGGCCGCTAGCTCTTGTGGTAGCTCCAACTCATAAGCTATGTTGCTCACTCTCTTCACAATTTTGTAGGAACCATTGTATCAAGGACTCAACTTTCCCTTCTTTCCTAATATCATATGCCCTTCATGGGTGACACTTTCAAGTGTAACCGATCATTCACTTCAAATCCAAGTCCATTCTCCTAACATCAGTGTAGGACTTCTAACGACTCTATGATGTTCTCAATTGCTCTTGGATGATCTTTACCTTCTCCATAGCTTGGTGTACCAACTCTGTCCCAATCAACCCTGCTTTACCTACTTCAACGACAACAACAACAATAACAATATACCCAGTGAAATCCCACAAGTGGGGTCTGGAGAGGATAGAATGTATGCAGACTTTACCACTACCTCATAGAAGTAGAGAGGTTGTTTCCTGGGAACCCTCATCTCAAAACCCATAAGCAGAAAGAACTAGATATGACCGAAAGGAAAGGGAAAGCAATAGAACGAGCAACTAATAATGAATGACAGTATGTAAATATGATAAAACTAATATATAATATGAAATATAATGAGAACACATGATAAAAATACTACTATTACTACTAATAACCCTAAGAACTAGCCTGCTACTCTAATTCGCGACCTTTACTTCTTTATATCTAAGGTCATGTCCTCAGTAAGATCTAGTTCAGCCATATCTTATCTAATCACCTCCCCTCAGTACTTCTTCGGTCTACCTCTACCCCTCCGTGTAGCTCCCAAAACCAACCTTCGCACCTCTTAACAGGAGCATCGGTACTCCTTCTCTGCATCACCTACTTCGAACCATCTAATTTGTGATATATCTCTCCTCTCGTAGAGGGCCTCATGAGGAGCCATTTGGATTCTCAAATGAAAGTTGTTATTGTAGGCAAACTCAATAATAGTAAACGATCATCCCAGTTGCCTTTAAAGTAGATGACATATGCTCTCAACATGTACTCCAAGGTTTGTATCGTACACTCTACCTGGCCATCGGTTTTAGGGTGGAAAGCAGTACTAAGGTTCACCTTTGAACCTAGGACTTTTTAAAAGGACTTACAGAATTGGGTAGTGAATTGAGCTACACTATCTAATATGATGGACAAAGGAACTCCATGCAATCTAACAATCTCTCAGATATATAATCAGGCATAGTCATTGACCATATTAGTAGTCTCTACTGCCAAGAAGTGGTCTGATTTAGTCATCCTATCAACAATCACCCAGATCAAATCATGTTGTCTGCGAGACATTAGTAAGCTTATGACGAAATCCATATTGATTATCTCCCACTTCCATTCTGGAATTATAAAATTCGAGGCTACTCCACATGGCATTTGGTGCTCAACGTTTACTTGTTAGGAGTTTAGGCACTTAAAACCAAAGTTTGCAATATCTCTCTTCATCCCACTCAACCAATAAACCTATCTCAAGTCGTGATACATTTTGGTACACCCTAGATGGATAGAATATCTAGAGTTATGAGCTTCTGCCATGATCCTTTCATTAATACACCATCAACATTTAGAACATACAATCTACTTTGGTATCTCAATACCCATCTCTCCATTTGATGAAAGCCATCACTTTTTGCTTATGCACATCTTCCTTCAACTGGAGTAAGATAGAATCTTGGTCTTATTTTTTCTTTACCTCTACTACAAGAGATGATGTAGACCTATTACGCAAAAGTATTCCACTTTCACCAGATTCATCTAGTTGAACTCCTAATTGCCCCAGTCTGTGCCCCTCTTTAGCTAACTCCTTCTTCCCTTCTTCCACATGAGGGGTGCTTTCCATAGACAACCTACTAAGAACATCAACAACAACATTAGCTATAGTTGGGTGGTAGAAGATGTTCTTGTTATAGTCCTTGAACAACTAAAACGATCACCTCTTCCTCAAGTTAAGCTCTTTCTAGGTGAAGACATATTGCGGCCTCTTATGGTCTGTGAATACATCGGCATGTGCTCTATATAAATAAAGTGCGAAATCTTGAGAGTAAACACCATTGTAGCCAATTCTAAGTGTGAGTCAGATAGTTCCTCTCATGTTTCTTAAGTTGTCTTGAAGCATAATGTCACGACCCAAGCCTAGGGTCTAGACGTGATCGGCGAATGGGGAACCAGAAGGAACCCCAAACAAGCCTCATAGCATATCATTACACATCCTTGTTTGGGAAAACAACTAAATGACATTTGAAGAATGGAAATAAGGACAAAAAAGGGCTAAGGGAGAACTTGTCATAACACAGTGTCAAGAGATAATAGAATCAACTCATAGCATAATTACATAGCTTTGTCCAACAACACCTCTACTAAATATATAATGGTGGGGGTCAAGACATGCAATTGGGCTCACCCTCATAGTTATAAGTATACGATGAAGTAAAGGGAATCTTAATACATAGTGCGAGAGAATAGCCTTTGACTCCGGAATGGAGGACTCACCAAAGGCTAACTTGAACAACCCATTAGCCACAAGAAGAATCAATAGGAGCTACGATCCCTACATAGTGATATCATATGGGCAATAGTATGCGTTAGTATGTTTCAATGTACTAAGAAAGTGGGATACAATTGCAACAATAAATAAGCATCATAACCAAAATGCATAGCGATAGGCAATAGGCATAATATAGCAATATGACATGTATGATCAATACATAAGTAAAACATGCTTATGTAAATCATGATCATATAGAATATTATATGTGAAGATGAGACAAAGCTAGTTTTCCAAGGTATGGAACCCCTCGGTAGGTTGGTGACTTTGTCACCCCATCACCTAGGTGGAGATGAGTATTAGCCCTTATTCTAGGTTGGTGATGTTGCCACCCCATCACCTAGGTGGAGATGAGTATTAACCCTCATTCTAGGTTGATGATGATGTCCCTCATTCTAGGTTGATGATGATGTCACCCCGTCGACTCTTTTCCCCACTGATCGGATATGGTCTTTCCAACACTTTATAGGATTCATCATAAGCTCTAATGCAACACCTTCTGTAGGAATAATCATGTACATAAGCTTATTTCATCATCATAACATCATTCATATCATATCTCATGCTTTCGACCTTCAATTCCTTGAGAAAACATAACCTGACATTTTATCAAACACCTTGGGGGTGTGTAATGGGTGTAAAAGAGCATGGAGTTTAGAGATGAAATCATGCAAGAAAATCAGTGGTAAAACCTTTAATCAACACCTGACAACACCCCCAAGACATTCATATCAACACCATACATCAAATCCAACATTAAATCCAAGATTTGAAGCTCAAAATATGCTAAAACAACCATACTTTCATGAACTAAAACCACTGTGCAGTAAATTTCTCAATATACAAGACTCACATGTAAAATCTACTTTAAATCATAAATTATTAGTAAAAAAAAGGGGTTTAGGCACCATGAGTGGAAGGATGCAATGGTTCAACACCACATACCTTGACTTTGGAGAACCCTTGAAGAAGATTGGAGATGGAGACTTGAAGCTTGAATGAGATCCTTGGTGAAATCCTTGAGATTGGTCTTGAGTTTGGGACTTGAATTTATGGTGGAATATGAGTCTAAGTGTTTGAGAGGATATTGGGGAATATTAAGGATGATATGAGGGTGAAATAAGGCTAAGCATAGGTAAAAACACGGATGGGAACCCTTGGGCCAAATACTTGAAAGTTTTGGACTGAAATAAAAAAAACAGGGCCAAAGTAACACTGGTCCACGTCGTGGAGGCAACGCGGATGCTCACTAGAAAATTGCATTTTCTGCATGAACGAGTTTTACAAAAATGGGCATAAATCCTTCATCCGAACTCGGAATGAGGTGAAACGTAGTGTGTTGGAAAGATAATTCAAAGGACTATAAGGCAGTAGTTCGTGGGCCACTCAATTCTTTGTGTGATAAGATATATGTCCCTTTAAATTTGACCCTCCAAAATAGCATTTATTGCGATTTTCGGAATTTGATACGGTTGCTCTAAAATTCGGGTTAGACCCATTTACCCACTCAATTTGACTCCATAAACATGAATATAATATCAAATTTCTTAAAAAATGAATAAACTTTTAGATATATGGAAATTATGATTTTGAGCACTTCCGAGGGGCATTTTCAGGTACATTTTGGGGTCATTACATTATCTCCCCCTTGGCAACATTCGTCCTCGAATGTAAAAGGCACATAAAGAGAAGAATAATCATAAGGAGATCATCCCCAACAAGAGTGCAACAATACACTTTGAAACACCATTTTCAAAATCCCAACATAGGTGGAAAATCATGATGAACTTGCCAACTTAAACATGATTGCATATGAATGACATAGGGGCTGAAACATAGGACTTGGAATCATCAAAAGTACTTGATGTGTTATTATAAGCTTGAATAGAATGAAAGAGATACAGATATTGCTCCTCCATGCCAGCTCCAGTTCCCCGAGAGACACATACGAATAGATGACTCTTCCTAAAGGGCCTGGAAGAACACTACATCATTATCAATCAACTTCTCCACTCATCCATCCAACACCCCCACCGGAACCTTCTCATAAGATAACTTACCCTCTTTAACACCCATAACCTCAACGTGTTCTATAACACTAAACTTACCAACACATCACATCCACCCAAAGCATGAAGAATCGGATGAACCATATCTACATCCATAGGCAATTCCCAAACTTATGCAACCTTATCAACCTCCCTCTACACTCTATAAGGACTCATAATCCTCAACTTAATTGTCCATCTAAAATACACCTAACCCACTTGGTACCACAGCCACCATCTCCCCCTTGGGAGTCAACCTACACTCTATTATTCCCTCACCCAAAACCTCCAACTCTAATAGGGCGAAATCGAGGCCTTGCTTGATCTAAATCTCACCAACCAACGAACATTTGGAGCCATCAAGAACTCTATATTACCATGCTGAACTTCCTCCAACCTAATCCCTCAATCTATCCAAACAATGGACCGCTCAAGTCACCTATTTGCCACCATCATCAACACATGCTAGGCTACTTAGGGTATCAATCACAACACTAGCCTAACTGGGAAAGCTAATGCACATTCATACCATATTCCTTAAGGGGCTCTAACCATCTTCTTTCTACCTACAATGCCCACTTATCATATTTAGCAAACAACCTCTCATCCTCCAAGGATTGCAACTCTATCCCAAATAATTCACAAGCTCTAGTCAAACCAATACCTTATCACTAGAGACCACGACAAACATACCAAGGTAGGGTTTTAATAACCTATTAATGAAGCCCATAGACATAGCCAATGCATAATCAACCAAACGTCACCACCAACACACGTAATGCTCACTCCTAATCTGTAAAGATACCTAGTGATATCACCTATCTTCATTCTCTCTTGGAGACAAAAACCGACCTAAAGATCAATCTTAGAGAAATGACTAACACATTGTAATTGACCAAATAGATCTTCTATCCTTACCCATCATATCACAACCTTACGGGTTCTACACTCATTAGAAACATGCTATACAAGTAGCCCAAACAACCCCAAGACCCTCATCAGAACAAGCTAAGTCGTCATCCCACAAGAATACTTATAATATGCATGTACATACTCTCAAAGAGGAAATAGTCATTTTCCAAATTATTTCAACCCACAATTGGGTTTAAAAGCCAAACACCCTTCATAATAATTCATACTTAGGCTCAAATGACAAAATTATAATTTCATAGTCATAATACTCATGCATAGGAAAGGTCCCTTCATATAAAAAATAGTGCAAGCATCCAAAATGCTTAAAGAGCTAAAATCAAAGACATATATGTGATCATAATATTTCCATAACCAACTTTTTATCAAAATCATACCGTAAAACGAAATTGGGCTAATCCATAACATAAATAATCTATAAAATAACTCATGTACAAGAACACATATGCAATGAACAATGAAGAAATGACATAGAAAATTAAGACTCCATTTACAATCAACATTTATATTACGAAGTTGAAGTAAAAACATAATTAATTCCATATTTAAATTCATAGTGTAATCTCTCATGCATAAATCATTCAAAAAGGGAACATGCGTACTTATAGCTTCATAAACCCAAAGTAAATCCTCATATAACGATTTGAGTCATATTAAAATCATCAAATAAACACTACCCATGCATTAATAGAATTTTAGGAATCGTAATATTCAAATCCCAAAATTACAATAAGTCAAAATTCATGTAGGTTTTCTTGAAAATAAATTTTTGGAAAGGGCTTAACTTCATAGTTTCATAATCATTGATAATTTCACAAATTCATAACATATTTGATAGCCTATATTCATCATGAAGTCGCTTGAATTGTAAAACATGCACATATCTTGAGAATTCTTAACTTGGCATTTCATCAAACACTTGGTGGGCACATTTGTGGACAATTTCAAATCATGAAAAATGCAAGAGTATAGATCATGAAATAGTGAAATCAATGCATCTTAAAATCATGTAACTCAGCCCACCAACATCATGGTAAAACCCCATCATGGGTAACTTGTAAATCATATCAAAACCTCACAATAGCCCATGGATTCCATAGCTTGAATTATGTATAGTCTCAATAGACAAAGATCACTTCATAGTACAAGCTCAAAATAGATATTTATGCATAATCAACAATATTAGACAAAACCCCAACATATTTCACGCTCATATTTCAGAACAATAGATATCCGTAAGAAATACATCATGAAATCATGCAATTTTCATAAGAAGGAAGATTGGGCTTCATGGGTGAAAGGAACCAATGAATGAAACCCATATACACATGAATCCCACTTGTACCAAGAGATAACACAAGAGATAGCAACTCTCGGACCTATTAAATCACCCTACTCAAAACTCGGTCACAACATGGACTTATCTAGGGTCAACTAAGTCACAGGAGAAACAATAAAAAAGAATCTACTCACAACCCTCGGCAATAGCCTACTAACCTAAGAGGCTTCTAATATCCGGTCAATTCAAAGGTCTAGGCTACTCAATCACCATCGTCTTACTAAAATCAACCTTAATACTATCACCCGACACCACACAACCTAGGAAGGAAACCTCTTACCACAAAAATTCCTATCTCACCTACTTAGCACCCAACCTTCTTCCTTGAACTCGTAGTACTACCCTCAAATCGTTCACATGCACTACCTCGGTATGGAACGAACCACATTATCATCACCAAAACCACCCTAAACCTATTAAGGTAAGGGTTAGAGATCATACTCATGAGACTTTTAGGCATAACCGGTGTACTAGTTAAACTAAAGGACACTACCCCAAAATTCAAAATATTTGAAAGGACATTCAAAGCCTCATCCACCACCAACCACAATTCTATAGACAAAACAACATAGGTTCAACACCTCCAATAATCACAAGATGAAAAATGCAACCCCTTAGAGACCAAATGCACCCTAAGTAAAGAATGGACCTACCTCTCCTTGCTACCATTTGACAGCCTCCCGCTCAAAGACGAGTTCATTAGAGAGTCGTATTTTAACTCTGCGAATCCCACCATCCTTGTAGACATAACATGCATGCAGCTATTCCATCCTAACGACAACATCACAATCCACCATATCAAATCTAATAAGCCACAAATCAAGAACTAATGCAATACAAACTCAGATCAACACCTAGGAAATTTCTAGCAACAATATACCCAACCAAGATAATAGACACCAAAGATCAACACAACCACTTGGGCACATAAGAAGCCACACCGTCAATGAAAAGAATAGAGAAGAAATAGTGAAACTCGAATATATCAAAATCAAAACCTTCTACTTACTTTCCTTCACCTTACTCCTTGAAGAAGCATGATCAACCAAAAGAGCAAAGAACATTCATTAGAGGGGAAAGCCCCATCTTGCTTCTAAAGCACGACATAAACTATGAAGAAGGGAAACATTTCCTAAAATGTCTCATAGCCTCCTACTCATAGTTATGGTGCACAACACAACATGAATAGACTTTAATCGACGCGATGTGTTGGACTCTGAGGATCTATCAACCTAGTACTCTGATACCATCTTTGTCATGACCCAAGCTTAGGGCCTAGACGTGACCGGTGAATGGGGAATCCGAAGGAAACCCAAACAAGCCTCATAGCATATCATTACACATCCTTGGTCACAGAAACAATTAAATGATATTTGAAGAATGGAAATAAGGGAAAAAGGGGGCTAAGGGAGAACTTTTCATAACATAGAGTCAAGACATAAAAGAATCAACTCATAGCATAATTACATAGGATGGTCCAAAAATACCTCTACTACATAGAT
Organism: Solanum clarkiae; assembly: GCA_011800125.2. Lineage (NCBI taxonomy): Eukaryota > Viridiplantae > Streptophyta > Magnoliopsida > Solanales > Solanaceae > Solanum > Solanum clarkiae. The sequence goes on from JAABOM020059344.1 coordinate 35,238, forward strand.
AATGGTGGGGGCCAAGACATTCAACCAGGCTTACCATCATAGTCATAAGTATATGATAAAGCAAAGGGAATCTTAATACATAGTGCAAGAGAATAGTCCTTGTCCCCGAAATAGAGGACTTACCAAAGGCTAACTTGAATAATCCATCTAGCCACAAGAAGAATCAATAGGAGCTCTGGTCCTACATGGTGATATCATGTAGGAAAAAGTATGCATTAGTACGTTCGAATGTATTAAGTATGTGGAATGCAATGCAATAATAGATAGGCATCATAATCCAAAATGCATAACGATAGGCAATAGACATAATATAGCAATATGAAATGTATGATCAATGGATAAATAAACCATGCTTATGTAAATCATGCTCATATAGAATATCATATGTGAAGATGAGACCAAGCTAGATTTCAAAGATATGAACCCCTCGATTAGGTTGGTGATGTTGCCACCCCTTCACCTAGGTGGAGATGAGTGTTAACCCTCATTCTAGGTTGGTGATGGTGCAACCCCATCACCTAGGTAGACATGAGTATTAACCCTGATTCTAGGTTGATAACAATGTCACCTCGTCAACTTGGTGGAGATGTGTATTAACCCTCATTCTGGGTTACTTGGGCTCTTGTCCCCCCGGATCAGGCATGGTCTATGCAACACTTTACATAGGATTCATCATAAGCTCTAATGCAATACCTCATGTAGGAATAATCATGTACAGAATCTCATTTCATCATCATAATATCATTCATATTATTTCTCATGCTTTAGACCTCCAATTCCTCAAGAAAACATAATTGGACATTTTATCAAACACCTTAGGGGTGTGTAATAGGGGTAAAAGAGCATGCAATTTGGAGATGAAATCATGCAGGAAAATCAGTGGTAAAACCTTTAATCAACACCTTACAACACCCCCAAGACATTCGTATCAAAACCCCTCATCAAATACAACATTAAATCCACTATTTGAAGCTCAAACATGCTAAAACAACCATACTTTCATGAACTAAAACCACGTTGCAGTAAATTTCTCATTATACAAGATGCACATGTAAAATCAAATTTAAATCATGAATTATTAGTAAAGAGGTGGTTTAGGCACCATGAGTGGAAGGACCCAATGGGTCAACACCACATACCTTGACTTTGGAGAACCCTTGAAGAAGATTGGAGATGGAGACTTGAATCTTAAATGAAATCCTTGGTGGAATCCTTGAGATTGGTCTTGAGTTTGAGACTTGAATTTATGGTAGAATATGAGTCTAAGTGTTTGAGAGGAAATTGGAAAATATTGAGGATGATATGAGGGTGAAATAAGACTAAGTATAGGTAAAGACACATATGGGAACTATTGGGCCCAAAACTTGAATGTCTTGGACAAAAAAAAAACAAGGTTAAAATAACACGGGTCCGCATCGCCTCCATGCTCACTGGAAATCTGCATTTTCTACACGAACGAGTTTTACAAAAATGGGCATAAATCCTTCATTCAAACTCGGAATGAGGTAAAACGAAATGCGTTAAAAAGCTAATTCAAAGGGATATAAGTTCATAGTCCATGGGCCATCAATTCTTTATGTGCTAAGAGATATTTCCCTTCAAAGTTGACCTTTCTAAATAACATTTATTGTGATTTTCGAATTTTGATACTATTGCTCTAAAATTCTGGTTAGACCCATCTCCCACTCAATTTGACCACCTAAACAAGAATATAAAATCGGATTTTTCGAAATAATGAATGTATTTTTAGCTCCACCAATAGGAACTGCCCACCTATCCAGGTAACCTCACCCGTGAACCATGAGATATATGGAAATTACAATTTCGGGCACTTCCAAGGCACATTTTTGGAAACTTTTTTGGGTCATTACACATAAGCTATGAACTTACCTCTCTACATCAAAACACATCCCAATCTTATTCTAGAAACATCACAAGATAAAGTCAACACTGGTGCAGTCGTCAGTTTGGTTTTCAACTCTTGAAAACTCTTCTCACACTCGTCGGACCACTAAAACTTAACTTTCTTCTAAGTTAGCATAGTCAATAGAGAGGATATAGAAGCGAATCCCTCAAAAAATCTGTAGTAGTAACCAGCTAAACCTAGAAAACATCTTATGTCGATTGGAGAGGGGGTCTAAGCTAGTTTTTAACTACCTCAATCTTCTGCATATCCACTCGAATACCATCACTTGAGACAATATGGCCTAAAAATGACATAGATTTAAGCAAAAACTCACATTTTGAAAATGTGGCATACAATTCCCTATCCTTCAGAGTCTGAAGAACAATTTGAATATGATCGACATGTTGTTCCTCATCTTTGGAGTACACCAATATGTTATCAATAAATACAATCATGAACATGTCAAAGTCCCGTCTGAATACCTTGTTTGTCAAGTTCATGAAAGAGGTAGGAGCATTGTTCAATCCAAAGGACATTACCAAACACTCTAAGTGATCATATTGAGTTCAAAAAGCCATCCTGAAGATATGACATTCTCTCACTTTTAGTTGGTGATAGCCTAATCTGAGGCTTATCTTGGAGATAACAGTGGTACCCTAAAGTTGTCAAACAAGTCATTGATCCTTGTAAGAGGATATTTGTACTAAATAGTTACCTTATTTAACTAACGATAATATATGCATATTCTGAGGGAACCATCTTTCTTTTGCACAAATAGGATAGGAGCACCCCAAGGAGAGATAATCGACCTAATAAATCCCTTATTCAAGAGATCATTCAATTGTTTTTCCAATGCTTTCAACTCGGTAGGAGCCATTCTATTTGGCAAAATAGAGATAGGCTGGGCATCGGGGAGAACATCAATCCCAAAGTCGATCTCCCTTTCAGGAGGGAGTCCGTGCAAATCATCAGGGAAGAAATTAGGAAACTTATTGATAATCAATATTGGCTCAAAGGGTGGATACTCTACATCATCAACCTTAACTCATAGGTGGTGATAGATACATGCTTTAGAGATTAGCTTTCTGCCTAAGGTAGGAAATAAGCTTATCCTTAGGCATTGCAAAACTACCCTTCCACTCTATAACATGCTTATTCAAAAAGTGAAATTTGATCGTCTGAGTTCTACAATTCGAGGTTCCATATCCACAATCCATTCTTGCAACATTTAGTAACTTCGTGTGCATGCAAATGACAATTGAACTGACACAAACATTCTCATTACATATTATGCCCCCTAATGTACTTAATGAAAGAATTGTTAGAGCATAAATTTAGTATCCTGAAAATTCCATGATTAACGAATAATCTAAGCTGATAAAAGAAAAATACTTTAGGGATCTGTTTAACTTTCCAATTTTAGTTGTATCTAGTGGAGTATGTCTAACAACTGGCAAAAAATCAAGCTCTTTGTAACAAGATAGACAGTTTGGGTCTAAATCAGAAGAGACAGTTTAGCTAATAAGGATTTAGGGACTAAAAATAGAAGAAGTTAAAATTGACAAGATGAACGATTTACCAAAGTGCTATATTTGCCTAAATTGAGCAAAAGATATTTGTCTTTGAGAAAAGCATAAGCACTCGCCACAAGCCTCATATCATCGACATTCAAGGATATATCTAAAATTTTTCAGTCTCTTTCCATCGAAGACCAAACCGAGGGCTTGATTCTCGAGTCTACAGAGTCTTCTCTAATGAAATGGAGAGCTCGAAACAAATCTTCGATCACAAGTGAAAAGGAGCAAATTTTAATTGTTCAAATAGTTCTAAAATGGGACCACAACCTTATGTGTGGAAGACGACTTTGATTTCCAAGAAAATAAGAAGCGAAAGGCCTCACTATTTAAATTATAAATTGTTCTCATAGAATAAGGACTGCCACTACCAGGAAAAGAAAAATACGAGGGATGCCTACAAAACCTACAAAAATTAATAATTTAAAATATTTAAATAAACAAATAAAATTTGATGGACTCTCAAAATTTTATAGTGCTACATAAATTGAAATCAAATAAATATTATATATTATTTAACATTTACATAAAATGTGCTATAAGTCATGGTAACATGTTATGTGGAAGTTAAAAGTTGCACACACACACACAAAAACATAAGGACACATTATTTTTTAGAAGAATGAAAAAAGGACAAATAAATTAAAACAAATAGAATATCATATTTTAAATTTAAATTTAATCATACGAATAAGAGTGCAAAAATAATCAAACATATTTATTGGGTCGAGCGATGCCCGGGTAGATTTTTACTAGTGTGTGTATATATATATACACACACATATATATAAACTTATTTATTTACTCTTGATTTATTTTAAATCGTCGGATCAAATGATTGGACGACTCAAATTAAATCATCTTTTTCTCCATATCAAGACACACCCTAACCCTAAGCCTAGGCTATTCGTCTTTCCAAAATTCATGGATAGCCCCTATACCAATGTTCTTCTTTCTCCTTCCCCAGAAATCTACCCCTTTCACATAGAGCTCCATCTTCTACACACCGCAACCAATGGACCATCGAAAAATAGCGTGTTCTGTTTGTCCTCGACCTTCTCCCCTTTGTTTTCCATTGATGCCCCTTTCTTTCAACAAATTTATACCACTTTATCTGATTCAAAAGTGAGACCTCCTAGTATCTACATGCCTAACAAAGTTCAAATTCATAGTGAAGAATCAATTTCAACGGCTAAAAATCAGGAAAAAGTGATGTGATTTTTTATATTTAACATATTATCCCATTTTCAAAACAATATCTTAGTTTCAAATTCAATTTTTGATGTCCGATTTCTTGGCCTAAAAAGGCACACGTTTTCCCCTTTCAAAGGTAGAGTCACGAGTTAACAAAATCCTACAATATCCTAATATCTCAATACCATCACAACATCAATAGCAGTCACATCTCAAAATAAGTACCTATTCGATATCAATATCAAATAATTTACTATTACACATATAATACACCTCCACAATTAAATCACGGGTCAAAAATCACCATGGAAATAATTACTAAATTCAAGATATTTCAATCAAAACCTACGTTGGTCCATCTCTACTCCAAATACTTAATTTTATACATATTGGAGCATACAAATTTCAACATAATTAACAAAAGGTTAGAAATCCACTTGCCTTATATAAAGTCTCGAATCACATCAATTCGAAGCTTCTCCCTATCAACAATACATCAATTCACCAAAATCTATTCAAATATAGCATCTCACTCACATAATGAATCTAATGACACTAAATTCAATTAATTCAGGTAAAAAGGCGTCATGACTCAAGCGTAGGATCTAGACGTGACACGGCGAATGAGGAACCCAAAGGGACCCCAATCAAGACACTTAACATATCATTACATATCCTTGATCGCGGAAGTAATAAAACAACAATAAAAAATAGTAAAAAGGGAACACAAGGCTAAGGGACATCTTTCATATCATACAACATCAAAAGAGTCAAAGGGAGTCAAAGCTCATAGCATCATTACATACTTATGCAATAATACCTTGAAACATAGAACTTAGCGGGGGCTAAGATAAGTAACAAGGCTCACCCTCATAATAATGACAATAGGTAATCAAAAATATACAAGTTGTAGTCTAAACATAAGCTTAAAGGAAGATAGATATTGTCCCGGGACATGAGGACTCTCCAAAAGCTAACTTGAACAATCCGTCTAGCCACGTGGAGGAGAATCAGTAGGAGCTCTGATTCCAACTTGATGAGATCATGTAAGCGTAGAGCATGCATTAGTACGTTTGGAATGTACTAAGAATGTAGGATGTAATGTAACAAGAGATGGGGAACACAGTCAAAATGCATAATGATAAGCAATAGATAGCATAATAACAATATGGTATGTATGATCAATGCTTAAGTAAATCATGCTTTGCGAATCATTAATCTTACATAGAATATCATATATAAGTGTGGGAAGAAACCTCAACCGACATAAAATAAGGCCAAGTGAGCTACAACTTGAAATCCCGATGTCTATCCTACACCAGAAGAAATGGGAAAGTTACTTGCCAAGGTGAATCTCCTAATGCCTAAATGGATATACTAAGCCTTATGTGAATCGGGTAATCGCTTCTAGCTCTTAGAATCGGGTACTCGCCTCAAGCCCTCATATTTAGGTACTCATCTCTTAGAGATTTGGGAACTTGCCTCTAATCCCTTCACCTATGGTGGCACGTAGTTCTAGGACTTGGGTACTTGCCTCTAGTCCAGTCGGTGCTAAATCTAATTCGATGAAATATATAAGATAATCTTACTTTAATTACTTGCAATAAACATAGAGACATGGCACGAGTAGCTCTAAACATCAAAATCATTATGAAGTCCCTTGACGCATAATCAACCAATTGATCGTCAAAACTTTAAGAATCCTTAAAAAAGTATTTTATCAAAGACTTGGCGGGTGTGCAATGCTAGTACAAAATCATGAAATTTAAGAGTGAAATCATGTAAGAAAAATTAATGTCAAACCACCCACCAATACTTGGTGATACCCTCATGAAATATACATTAAAATCCTTTATTAAATCTCAAGATAGATCATAGATTCATAACTTAAAACATGTTTAAACAATCACACTTTTATGAAAGCCCAACATATTTCATAGTCAATTCCATAATAAGTAATACCCATAAGTAAATCAATTTAGAAACATGCAATTTATGTAAAAAGAGAGATTGGGCATCATGGGTGGAAGGACCCAATGGTTGAAACCCACATACCTTAACTTTGGAGATTTCTTTATTGAAGATTTGTTTAAGAACTTGAAGCTTGAATGAAATCTTTAGATCCGTAATGAGATTTGGACACTTGAAATGTGGGTGAAATATTTGTCTAAGTGTTATAGAAGGTTTTGGGAAATGTCTTGAATGATAGGAGATTGAAAAATGACTAAGTATAGGTGTTTTAAGTATGGGAAGGCTTAGGCCCCGTACCCCAAGACCGTAGGCTGAGATTACAAAAAACTAGCAACAAAATATACTACTCTGCATCGCAGAGAGAATGCGAACCCTTACTAGAAAGTGAAATTCTTTTGGAAATCGAAATTTGGCTACGGTTGCCTAAAATCGGGGTTAGACTCATCTCCTACTCAATTTTCCCCTGTTCAAGAATATGACATCGGATTTTCGATATTACGCATGGATTTTGAGATATATGAAAATTACGATTCCGGGCACTTACGAGGTATATTTTCAAGCACTTTTTGGGATCGTTTCAAAGTAATGTATATAGGAGAAGTAGTCAAGATGATTTCAGCCCATACAAGAATGCAACAATGCACTTAAAAATCATTTCAAAAATCTCAACGTAAGAGAAATTGGTAAAAGAAATTTCCACCCAATTTGACTAAATAATTCGTTAATTATTTGATTAGTTGTCAAAATCAACATAAATTTATCAATATAAACATGAATGTATGCGAATGACATGAGATTTGAAACTTAAGACTTGGAATCATAGAAAAAGGACATGACGTCTTATGATAAGCTTGAATAGAATGAAAGAGTTATGGATATTGCTTCTCCATACCCGCTCCGGCTCCCCAAGTGATACTTTCAACTTGACGATTCTTCCTAAGGTCCTTGACGAACACTACATCCTCTTAACCTAGAAGCGTGAAGAATCAGACTGACCATATCTATATTTATAGGCAACTCCAATTCATATGCGCCCTTACCAATCCTCCCCTTACACTCTATAAGGGCCCACAAACCATAAACTCAATTCCCCTTCTTGCCAAACCGTACCACACCCTTCATCTGAGGGACTTCCAAGTGAACCCAATCCTCAACACAAGCACACATAGCCTATCTTAGTATTCAATGACACCATGTCCCCCTTGGGAGAAAACAAAATCCACTCTACCATCCTCACCAAGACCTCCAACCTTAACAAGACGGAAATCAAGGCCTTGCCTAACTAGACCTCTTCAACTAAAGAAGATTTGGAACCATCAAAGCCACTATACCACCTTTCTCACTTCATCCAACTGCACCTCCTTCAAAATTTCACAACATCACCCTCAAATAATTCACAAACCCGTCCTCACTTTTGGAAACAACCAACACATCATCAACAAGGACCACCACAAATGTAACAGGGTAGGGATTAAAGACTCTATTCATGAGACCTATAGACATAGTCGGTGTACTAGCCATACTAAAAGAGAGTACCCCAAATTCAAAATGTCGGAAGGGACATTTAATAACTCATTGAGGACGGAAAACAACTCAATAGAAATAACTTAGGTTCAATACCCCTAACTCTTGCAAGATGATAAATGCAACTCTTATAGATCAATTGTACCTTAAGACAAGAAATAGACTTACCCCTTCACAACCACCTTACAAGCCCTCACTCGAGGACGGGTTTATTAGGGAACTAGAATCTTACTCTACGCCCCCTACAATCAATGGAGACACAATATGTAAGAAACTAATCCATCTCAAGTATGACACTAAAACCCATGACATCAAATCCAACAAGTCATAAGGCAAGACCTAGTGGAATATAAACACAGAACAGTACCTATGAACTTTCTAGCAACAAGAGGCTCAACAAGGGGTAGACACCAAAAAGTGCACATAATAATTCGGGACACATATGAAGCTCACTAGCAATAAAAAGGAATAATGAAGGAATAATGGAACCCAAATCCATCCAAATCAAAACCTTCAACTTACCTGTGAAGTACCATGCCAAGCCTAGTACTCTTAGAGGGGTATGGTTGAGAACATAGACGACCATCCTTATGGTTATTAGGGACCCACGGATAATGTATCACCTTATGATCCATTCAACCACATCCAAAACATGCACCCGAACCGGCTAATCAATCTCCTGAGTGGTACCTTCTACACTTGCTACATGTAGGAGAAGCTTGTCCACCGATGCCTTCACCTTGATACTTGGGGCTGGTCACCCCATCCTTGGCAACCCTATTGGTTGGAGCATCTTCAGACTCTTGATCTTGGAAGCTACCATCAAACTGAGCCCTCTTGGATCCCTCACTTCTACTCTTTCTAAGCTCCCCCCCTCAAGTTGTTCAACAGAAGTCATTAGGCTGGACAAATCCATATCACTTATCAAAATAGCGGCATGACACTCCTCATTCACCAAATCGGATAGACCCATGACAAACTTGTTCATCCTTGACCGCGGATCGGCAACCAGTTGTGGAGCATACTTGGAGAGTTGGCTGAACTTGAGGGAATATTCCCTCACACTCATAGACCCTTGCTTTAAATTTATAAATGCCATCATTTTGGCCTCCTTTAGCTCAAGAGGGAAGAACCGGTTGAGAAATGTCACCTTAAACTCCTCCCAAGAAATAGTATCATGATTTCCCCTTTCCACTGTCAATTGCACAAACCAAATTTGAGCCATCCCCTTTAGTTGGTACGCCGCTGACTTCGCTTTCTCCTCCGAATTTACCCCCATGATAGACAACACCTTGTACACCTGATCGATGAACTCTTGCGGATCCTTATCCACCTTATACCTATAGAACTCTGACAGATTCATTCTAGCAAAGTCCCTTACTCTCGAGGCCAGAGTATTTACATGAGGAGCCTGGGCCCCTTGGTTGATTTGTTTAGTCACGGCATGAGCCAACATGATAAGAGCATCCCAGAATTCTTCAAGAGCCATTCCTCCATCTTGAGGAGCTTGTAGAGCGGGAGGAGCCGATTGCTCCTCGGGTGTACAAGCTTTTCTCGCTCTTGGAATTGGCATGATCTAGAATGGCAAAGAACATTCGTTAGGGGGAAAACTTACCTTAACTTATATTGCATGAAATAGACCATGAAGAAGGGAAATATTTCTTAAAACGCTTCACAACCTCCCATTCATAGGTGTGGCGTGCTTCACAACCATTAATAAGACTCTAATCGACGTACTGTGTTAGACGCCGAGAACCATTATCAACCTAGTGCTCTGATACCAAGTTTTTCATGACCCAAGCCAAGGGTCTTGACATGACACGACAAATGGGAAACTCGAAGGGACCCCAATCAAGCCTCTTATCATATCATTACACATCCTTGGTCGCGGAAGCAGTAAGAAATAATAAGAGATAGTAAAATGGGAACAAGGGGCCAAGGAACATCTTTCATATCATACAACATCAAAAGAGTCAAAAGGAGTCAAAGCTCATAGCATCATTACATACTTATCCAAAAACACCTCTAAACATAGAACATAGCGGGGGCCAAGGAATGCAACCGGGCTTACCGTCATAATAATGAAAATAGGTAAAACAAATATATAAGATGTAGTCTAAACATAAGCATGTAGGAAGATAGATATTGTCACCGGATAGGAGGACTCACAAAAAGCTAACTTGAACAATCCATTTAGCCACGTAGAAGAGAATCAATAGGATCTCGAATTTCTACATGGTGATATCATATAGGCATAGAGTATACGCTAGTACATTTAAATGAACTAAGTATGCAGGATGCAATGCAATAAAAGATAGGGAACACAGTCAAAATGTATGATGATAAGCAATAGACAGCATAATAACAATATGGCATGTATGATCAACGCTTAAGTAAATTATTCTTTGCAAATCATTAATCTTACATAGAATATAATATATAAGTGCAGGAAGAAACATCAACTGATACAAAATAAGACCAAGCGAGCTACAACATGGAATCCCGATGTCTATCCTACACCAAAAGAAATGAGGAAGTTACTTGCCAAGGTGAACCTCCTAATGCCTAAGTGGATCCACTAAGCCTTATGTGAACCGAGTACTCGCCTCTAGTTCCTAGACTCAGGCACTCACCTCAAGCCCTCATATTTAGAGTACTCACCTCTTAGAGATTTAGGGACTCGCCTCTAATTCCTTCACCTACGGTGGAACACGATTCTGTGACTTGGTTACTCGCCTCTAGTCCACTCGGTGCTAAGTCTAATCCCATGGAATATATAAGATAATCAAACTTTAATAACTTGCAATGAACATAGAGACATGACACGAGTAGCTCTTAATATTATTGACTTCAAATGTTGAGCCTGACTTCAAACATAAGAATGGGTCATTATCAACATTACCATTTTATTAACATCAACATCAAAGGCTCACAAGAGATATAATCTTTGGGAAAAGGGGCTTAATCTGTCCCTACAACATCATCAATATTGTTTCATGACTTAAACACATCTTTAGACAACCCAAAATTATTATAAAGTCCCTTGACTCATAAATTAACCAATAGATCATCAAAACTTTAAAAATCCTAAAAAAGGTATTTTATCAAAGACTTGGCAATGTGTAAAGCTAGTACAAAATCATGCAATTCAAGACTGAAATCATGCAAGAAAAATTTATGTAAAACCACCTACCAACACTTGGTAATACCTTATGCAATATAAATCAAAATCCTTTATCAAATCTCAAGTTAGATCATAGAATCATAACTCAAAAAATATTTAAACGGTCACACTTTTATGAAATACAAACATAGCTCATAGTCAAATTCATAATAAGTAAGGCTCATAAGTAAATCAACTAACAAACATGTAATTTATGTAAAAAGGGAGCTTGGGCACCATGGGTGGAAGGACCCAATGGTTGAAACCCACATACGTCAACTTTGGAGATTACTTCGATGAAGATTTGATTGAGAACTTGAATCTTGAACGAAATCCATAGATCCAGAATGAGATTGGGACGCTTGATATTTGAGTGAAATATTTGTCCAAGTGTTAGAGAGGGTTTTAGGGAATGTCTTGAATGATATAACGTTGAAAGATGACTAAGTATATTGCTTTTACGTATGGAAAGACTTAGACCCAAGACCCCAAGACCTTAGGCGAGATTAAAAAAACTGGCAACAAAATATACTACTCCACGTCGCGGAGAGAACACCTTTACTAGAAAGTGAAATTTTTGGAAAACAAAATTTTGCTACAGTTGCTCTAACATCAGGGTTAGACCTATTTTCCACTCAATTTTGCCCCTGAACAAAAAATGAAGTCGGATTTTTGATATTACGCACGAATTTTGAGATATACAAAAATTATGATTCCGAACACTTCTGATGCACATTTTCAGGCACTTTTTGGGGTCGAAGGGCAAAGTGATCTAAAAATTTGATCATTGAAAAAGTTGACGAAATTTGGATATATATACATGAAAATGTTCTCCAAATGATAAGGAATTCAGTAGCGAAGATTATTTCAAAAATGGACTTAATATGAGGTAGAAATAAACATGTTTAAAAGATTCAAAAATGCATTTAAACATAGCAGAAAATAGTGAGTTTCACATCAAATGGCGTGCAAAAATCAATTTCTAAATCTCTCATGATATTCCTCTCATAATAATATATAATTTAGGATTTTGAATCATCTAAATCAGATCAAAAATGAGGGAAAAAACATTATTTGAAGTTGGATGTTCATTCTGAGAAATCTGGAAAATTTTCAGATTTAGGCAAGCTGACTGCCACATGGCAGCTTTTTGTTGGGCCACGTCGGCATCGTGGCAGTTTTTCCAGCAATGATTCAAACTTAAAATTTCTTTGCTCCAACCTCATTCTTAGTCGAGAAAATACAATATGAAATATAATTTGAAACGACATTTCAGACTCAAAATTGAAAACTATCCGATGACGACCAAGGGTAAAATTATCATTTCATGCTTCTCAACTTTTGTCAAGAAACTTCTTTGTATCATAAATATATATTTAAAAAATTGGGACAAATATAACAACTACTTCTGTCTATTTCTATTTCTATTATATAGAAATAGGAAAGGTAGGACAACTAAGGGTAAAAATATAATTTCACACTAACAAAAATCCATCAAGAAATATAGCCAAAATAAATATTTCTAGAAACATGTTTCTATTATTCTATAGAACTAGATATAAAATCAATGATGACCAAGGATAAAGAAAAGCAATTTCATATGCTAACAAAAATCTACCAAGAAAGATAAGCAAAAAAATAATAATTCTAGAAGCATCTTTCGATAAAAAGATGAAGCATAAAGAACTAATGATATATCTTTTATTTTATCCTAATTTATTAAAATATTATATATTTTGCATTATGCTTGTCCTCTTAATTCACTCTGCATAGATAATATTCTACACAAATTTCATATATTAACTCTTTACAGAAAATTGTTGTTGTTGTTGTTGTTCTTATCATCATCATCATCATCATCATCATCATCATCATCATCATCATCATCATCATCATCATTATTCCTATATTATTATTATTATTATTATTATTATTATTATTATTATTATTATTATTATTATTATTATTATTATTATTATTA
>JAABOM020059345.1:0-12929 GCA_011800125.2 Solanum clarkiae
TGTAAAATAATTTATTTAAATAAATTTACTAGTACAAAACTACAAATATAAAATATAAAATCAAGAAAATAAAAAAATGTGTAAAAGAATTTGAGAAACATTTTTGTCTTTATATATAATCCCATAGTATTAAATCCAAGGGATTAGCTAATACCACTAAATGAAAAGTATTAGTTAATACCATGTATGTAGTATTAGTTAATCCATGAATTAATTAATACATGAATCTAAATTTCTACCAAACATGATATTATTTAATATCAATAGCTAATCAATAAATTATTTACTCTAATACATCATACCAAACATGATATAGTGTCATGGATGTCTGGGTCGAGTTTCTATATTGGTATCCAATCACACAAAAAGGCACTGAAAGTTTTTGCTACTACATTTTCAATCTACTCGCTGTTGCAAGTTCTGCTTTTATCTCTTAGTACTGTTTCAAGTAGACATTTGTAGCTTTGACATAAAGTCATGCTATTGCTATATTAGCTTGGTTATATTTGTATGTTCCACCCAAAAATTGCTTACAACCAAATATCTACAGAGTCTGAAGTGGCACTCGAAGACTATGGCTAGGTCCCAAGCAAATTACCTAGTATTATTATATTTGTTCTATCAACTCATAAGCAAAAGATATAAGAAAATAATAAATTAATAGTGGACTATCACAATCACTATCACAAGGAATACGAAATAAGCAATTCAATAGAAGTAAGAAGTGGGAAAAGAGTCAATTCCGACATCATTTATTAACTGTCTATGTCTATAAAGCCTCTATAGCTAACCTTTAAGAAGGTACCATGACAGGTCATGGCTACCACAATCTAGTGAAATAAATCTAGAATAAATAAAAAGAAGATAACATGTCCCCCGAAAGCAAGGGAGGACTCACCAAGTCTCTGTCGGAATCCATGAACCTCAACGATTGGGCTACTGAAGTGCTCTGTCTACAGAATCTGCATCATAAAACGATGCAGCGCCAAAGGGGCGTTAGTACGTGGAATGTACTATATGTAAAACGGACGAAGGTAAGCAGTATATCTAAGTGTAACATCAACTCATCAATCACTCATCCTCACTTAGAGTAAAAGACAGAATTCTATCACCTCGCTATCCATCAAGACACCATACAATCACATTAACGTCAGAGTACTATCAACAGGGAAACCTATCTGGGAGTTTCTATAACCGACAATCACCACCTATGAGTCGGTAGCGATACAACGAAGAGATGTTGTTGTCAAATCCGTTCAGTACCTTGTCGGAGTAAAGGACGTGTCTGTCGGGGATCCCAAAGAAGTTTGTCAAGTTCTCTGCGGGACAAAAGAAAACATTCGCTTTCACGGTTCAATCCTCTCCTACGCTGGTCACGTAGTTAATGAGTGCGAGATAGACTCACTCTTACCCATTTCGATGCTAATACTCCTCCCAGGACTCAATATGCTCATAAGTCTATCAAGGTTAGACTTCTACACAGCCCAACCCCCCTCTCGACTCAAGAAAGAAATTTTTTTTCCTTCAACTCTATCTCAATCCCATCTAAAGCTCAGGATATTAACTTCATCTACTTCCACCATCACAGCACTCACCTCAGGACTCATACCACAACAATCAACACATTCATGAACAATCAAAGCTCTAGACATCACCCTAAATTCATTATTCAAGTCTTTAATAGAGAATTTATAGGGGTAATTACATAATCACAATATAAATACAGGTAATCAGTTCATTAAAACATGATGATCATAAATTTTACATAATAATATAATGTTTAGAAATAAATTTCAAGAAAATCATCCAAGAATAACAATTCAAGTCTCACTAACTATTAACTATCAACCTAATTTATATATTGGGGCACATGAAAAAATAATTCTATATTCTGTGTAGCCTTTACATACCTGGGATGAAGATTGTACAAATCTTCAACAAGAATTGGACTTGAACTTGCAATCCCCTAGTCTTTCTTGTCTTCTCTGTCAGAACTTCTTTGTGTAAAAGTTTAAGAAGAATGGGTTTTTTGAAACCCTTAATCGACCTAAAACAACTTTAAAAACACGTTTTAGGACTTAGGATAGGATGGGGAGGGACCAAAAGGCCTTATCCGAATTAAAAAAAAAATTCACCTCGGAATAGCTCAATCCGTGATGCAGATTGGGCACGCACATATGTAATTTTTTTACTGAAAATTTTAAAACGCGTGAAAAACTATTTTTCAGGAAATTACACATAAATCACATTCAGTAAATGCGTTTTATGTGTAAATTTCATAAATTGCAATTCCCGTTAAAATTTCTAAAATCCAAGTGCATCTCTGTGCCCCTTCCGCGTCGTGCTAGGGGCGCAGATTTGCTACTGTTTTGGGCAAAAATTGAAATTTTATTTTTCGATTCGGTTGCTCTTAAATCGGGTCGAGACCATTTTCTGACTCGCATTTCTGCGCTAATCGCAAATCCAATCTCGGATTTTCATCGGAACTTTGAAAGATGCGTTGTGTGCATAATACTTTTTAGGAGCATTTCGATAATTTCATCGGATGTTACATCATCTCCCCCTTGAGATCATTCATCCTCGAATGAAGAGTAAAGTAGAATAAAAGCATAAATAGACTCAAAATTCATCTTAACATTCACATCTATCACTCAATCTCTTAATCCTATCTCAATCAACAATTGACTCTATTCAGATTCAAGAGTGGACAATCGACTCAAGAAAGCACAATCAATTTAGTTAAAGGTAAGGAAATTTCCTTCAACATTCTTATCATTATGCACGAGTATCGGTCAAGACTCCTGTCAATACTCAATCAATCAATCCGGATAGTCACTAGTCACTTGGAATGGACGAATCGATTTAGATCAGAAGTAGAGATACTCTTTTAGAATTTTCACCATTAAGAACGAATGGAACGACGAACCCAATCAATTCGAATCGCTTAAACACTTTGATAATCAGTCCTTCGAACTCAAGAAGGAAGCCATCAACTCTAATAGAGAATGGACCATCGATACATAAAACTATATGTTCAACTCTCAAGCTTGGCACCTCGTCTCAATTGTGCTCCTTTTCATGACACTCTACTCTATCAACTTAAGCTTATAGCTCTTACTCAAGTTTCTATCTATCCACCTCCTCCTCTTCCATTCAAACCTACTTCTAAGCCTCAAGGTGTTATTCATAAGATTCCTACAACGCTAATCCTCAATACTCAGCTCTAAACTTCCACAGGGGCTTCCATTAAAAGATCACTAGTCCTCTTCACTATTTCACTACTCTTACTTGAATCCCCGATCACGAAGTCTTCAATAGTCTATCATCAACACTTATGTAATGACAACCACGCATTCAAGCCTATCGCTCTAACCATTTCAACTATGTCTTAGAATCTTCAAGCCTATTTACCACTTCTACCTCCACCATTCAGTAAACTCTCACTCGAAGTCACACCCACATACTCTTACCTATCTATTGCATATTCTCTCTCTCTCTCCCTCTCCCTCTACCTATCTCTTCCCTACATGACACAGGTTTAACACTAACATCACAACAATGCTACATTCACTCCTCCTTATCTACCCCCACTCACAGCCTACTACTATCAACACCATAATTTGGACCTAAAGAAACTCTTCATCTCCCTTTTCGGCGAAACCTTAAATCACTAACTCTCCTTGCAAGGTCAGCATGAATACAATCAAGAATGTAAATACTTAGATACTCGAATACTCATTCTCAAGAATAGACTTAGAACACAATATCTAAAGTTTAAACTTTACCCAAATATCATTATCAGGCATGAATCTATCAAGGACTGGCATACTCAAGTATGTAGAGGCTCAAAAGGAGCATCAAATTAAGGATAGGGACTCAACTCCCTTATCACAATTCAGAAGTATTCATTCTCTCCTATCACCCATAACTCGTCTACTATCCTCAATAATACCTCTATCAAGACTGGAAAGCTTGATTACTAAAAGCGCTTGGAATGCAGATCATTAGCATGATTCAATCGAGAAACCTTATTTGAGGAAATTCGTAAAAAGTACAATCTCTCTCGTCTGTCAAGACTCATTTGGAGTTCACAGAACTATACGTAATATGAAACTTGGGTCACTTCTCATTTATCATAGGAGTGGAAATACTCAGATCAATAGGGTAAGATCAAAATTGATGAATGAATTCATTGCTTTTCATCCTCCCAACTCGAAAAAAAATCAATAAGTGGTATATGAGTCTAGGCCACCAGCATGGCAGTCGCATATCAAATGGGAAGAGAGTATCACCTCAACGGAGGAATAAGGAATTTCAGATATGGCAAAACTGATATCTCATGTTGATCAACCCATCTCTATCAAACTCAAGATCTACTTCGGCCTACCACTTCGTCATCTTCCCCTTAACTCTCAAGGTCCTCTCTCTAAGTTTGGGAATCGATACTCTATACTAGGCTATAAACGTATACCTCCATTCGGTCAAGGGATTTACCACCCACAAGGATACCTTAACTCTTCTATTGTGCTATAGTTGCATATATGTAACTAACCACTCAAACTTCTCCTAATAATATCAATCTTAGCTGCTCTTATGCCTCTATAGAAATCTCTCTATATTTACTATTCTTATAGCATACATAATTACTTCCTACACTGTTACAGTCTCACCTCTTCTTTTGCCTACTAACACTCACCTTCTATACTCTTATGAACCCATCTATATAAGACTAAAGACTATAATAGAAGACTCCTCATCATCTATCCATAAACCCCCAATCAAGCTAGCTGCTTGAGATGACATAGAATGCCTACCTCAACTTACTTCATACTAAACTTGAGGGTATCATCTAGATTCTTATAGCGGTCATAACTTATAGCTTTACACATCTTTGCACAATTCTAGATACACATCTCAAGTCTCTTCTTATCCATTGAGCTGTCCTCATTTCACTAGTCTCACCTAAGGGCACTTGTACCCTACCTGTGGCATCACTTTCCTTACAACTTAGCATCGTCATATACTATGGCAAGTCTCTTAGAGAAATTCTCCAATTAAGGCTATCATTCTCATGATACTATCTCCTCTTCCGTACTACTCCTTACAATTTAAGCTTAGGGTCTAGTACTAACCTGTGCACCTATCACACACCTCTTTAACGCTAACTTATAACTACTGGAGAAATATTTTGGGAACATAATCTTACTAAAATCTTGTAGCGAGAAATCAATCAATACATTCCCTCTTTACCACTCACGTACCACTCACCTACTCACTATACCTCCTAATCTGGCTAAGCTTATAACTCTATGAATCTCACGAACTCTCTCACACAATCATAAGCCTAACTTAGATCTATTCTATCATATTAAAAGTACTCTTCCTCCCTACTCAATATTCACACTTCACCTTTAATAGAATACATACTACAACACATCCGCATACACTTCTTTCTAGTTTTTTTTGGGGCATGCTCTAACACGTTTTTACACTAATACTTCCTTCTAGTTTTTTTGGGGAATGCTTTAACACATTTTGACACTAACTCTTTCTCTCCCTGTACCTCATCTCATCATGACATGATAATCATATGATACTTTCGGCTCTCCCATCAAGCTTATGGCCATTAACTCATCCTTTACTAGTTACCTAATGGATACATGTATCTATCTATAAGCTTCAATTAATCACCACTCTCCTTACCCAGTCTCCTCCTCTCCCTCCTTATCTTTCTAGCACAGGGGTAACAACTCTACTTAAGGTTTTTACAAGACCTTAGATCTCACTCCTAGTTGGCAACATTACCATGATTGGAAACATAAAACTCTTCTATCATGCATAACATCAAAAGAAAATAAAGATTCAACTTATATCTGTCACGACCTCGCAAAGTGTTCCTATAAGTTGGGCAACTATTGCGGCATATAACTGGTTTGTAGCCTCACTGACGCTAAGAGTAGCATCTCTCTGATTCCCTCTGACTGATGATGTAGATCCATCGGGTTGGGCTTGGTTAGCCTACTTCAGACAATCCCTCTGAAAATGACCCTCTTGTCCACACTTGAAGCAGCCGCTGGTGCCGAATCGACACCCCCCCAAATGAAGTCTGCTACACCTTCTACATGATGGCTTTCCTTTACGACCTCGGGCCATACTTTCTCGGGATGAAGGGTTTCGAATCTTGAAGGGTTGATTTCTCCTCAGCCTCAGATTATATCTACTATTGGACATGGGTGTAGTCACCGGTAGTGGCATACACTTATAAGGTCTGTGCAGATGGGGGAACCTACTCCCATCCTCACCCCAAGCTTTCTCTATCTCAGTCTCCTTATCCTCTTCTTCCCATCGATTATGCACAACAGCTTGAGTAGTAGGCTTAAGCTTCTCGGTGCTGATGGTATCTTTCAAATCCATGATGCAGTTAGAAGTCATGGTCTGCAACGTGTAAAGCATGATTTAGAAGAGAACTCTTATAGACGTTGACTCTATCACATGGATTTAGAATACGAAAGAAGGGGAACAATTCCTAAATGTCCTATAGCTTCCAAATTGTGGATATAGAGCTCTTCACACCAATAATAAAGACTCTACTAGACACGACTTCATAAACTCCCTAGGACTCTTGAACTCATGCTCTCATACTAAGTTTGTGATGCCTGGGGAGGGTACCCTAGACGTAACTGACACTCGGAGACTATTTCTAGCCCCCAAGCGAACTGCCTAGTCTCATTGCATTCATTCCATCAACTCATAAACAGAAGATATCAGAAAATAATAAACTAATAGTGGGGCTATCACAATCACTATGATAAGGAATACTAAATAAGTAATTCAATAGATGTAAGAAGTGGGAAAATAGTCAGTCCCGACATCAACGATCAACTGTCTATGTCTATGAAGCCTCTATATCTAACCTCTAAGAAGGTATCATGATAGGCTATGACTACCACAGTCTAATGAAATAAATCTAGAATAAATGGAAAAAAGATAACATGTATCCCGAAAACAAGGGAGGACTCACCAAGTCTTTTTCGGAATTCGTGAACATCAACGATTAGGCTGCTGAAGTCCTCTGTCTACAGAATCTGCATCATAAAATGATACAGCGCCAAAGGAGAGTTAGTACTAGAATGTACTGTATGTAAAACGGGCTAAGGTAAACAGTATACGTAAGTGTAACATCAACTCATCAATCACTCATCCTCACTCAGAGTAAAAGACAGAATTCTATCACCTCACTATCCATCAAGACATCATACAATCACATTAATGTCAGAGTACTATCAGCAGGAAACCTATCTGAGAGTTTCTATAACTGACAATCACCACCTATGCATCGGTAGTAATACAACGAAGAGATGTTATTGACACATCCGTCCAGTACCTTACTGGGGTAAAGGACATATCTGTCAGGGATCCCAAAGAAGTTTGTCAAGTTCTCTGCGGGACAAAAGGAAACATCCGCTTTCACGGTTCAATCCTTTCCTACGCTGGTCACGTAATTAATGAGTGCGAGTAGGACTCACTCTTATCCATTTTGATGCTAATACTCTTCCCAAGACTCAATATGCTCATAAGTCTATCAAGGTCAGATTGCTACATGGCCCAACCCCCTCTCAAATAGGGTCCTCATCCCATCTATCATTCTATCAACTCAAGAAAGAAATTTTTTCCTTCAACTCTTTCTCAATCCTATGTAAAGCTCAAGGATATTAACTTCATCTACTTCCACCATGACAGTTCTCACCTCAGGACTCAGACCACAACAATCAACACATCCATGAATAATCAAGGCTCCAAACATCACCCTACATTTATTATTCAAAGTCTTTAACAGAGAATTTATAGGGGTAATTGCATAATCACAACATAAATACCTGTAATTAGTTCATTAAAATATGATGATCATCAATTTTACATAATAATATAATATTTAGAAATAAATTTCAAGAAAATCATCCAAGAATCACAATTCAAGTCATTAACTATTAACTATCAAGCTAATCTATACATTGGGGCACATGGAAGAACAATTCTATGTTTTGGGTAGCCTTTACATACCCGGGATGAAGATTGTACGAATCTTCAATAAGAATTGGACTTGAACTTGCAATCCCCTAGGCTTTCTTGTCTTCTCTCTTAGAACTTCTTTGCGTAAAAGTTTAAGAAGAATGGATTTTTAAAATCATTAATCGACCTAAAATGACTTTAAAAACACGTTTTAGGAGTTAGGATAGGATGGGGAATGACCAAAAGGCCCTTTCCGAATTAAAAGAAAAAATTTTACCTCGGAATGGCCCAGTCCGTGACGTGGACTGGGCATGCACATATGTAATTTTTGATTGAAAATTTTACAACGTGTGGAAAAACTGTTTTCCAGGAAATTGCATACAAATCTCATTCAACAAATGCGTTTTATGTGTAATTTTCGTAAATTGCAATTCCCGTCGAAATTTCTAAAAAAATACAAGTGCATCTCCACTCCCCTTCCGCATCGTGCGAGGGGCGTGGATTTGCTGCTGTTTTGGGCAAAAATTAAAATTTTATTTTTCGATCCAGTTGCTCTTAAATCGGGTCGAGACCATTTTCTGACTCGCTTTTCCGCGCTAATCTCCAAGCTGGTCTCGAATTTTCCATCGAACGTTTGCAAGACGTGTCGTACACACGATACATTTTAGAAGCGTTTTGATAATTTTATCGGATGTTACAAAAATAAAATATCAATAATGTCCTGTGTGGTATGACCAATGGACTTGAAAAATAAATTTTTGACTTCCAGATATATTGCTTACAACTCAAGGCTCTGCAACTTTCAAGATTAAGGGAAAAAGTTTTTATTTGTGGTAATTTAATTAGGTATCATTTGTGTTATTTTATTTGGATATGTAAAATGTCCATATGACCTTTGAAGATATTCTTCAACACAAACTTTAAGTATTTACTCAATGTATTTTTGTGTTTGGAGCTGCAAATGCTTATAGTTTGTCTATAAGCAAGCTTTCACTACTTTAAAATGTATAATGTTGGGGCGTGCTAAGCACAGGCCGTGACCCTTTAGTGTATATATATATTACACACTCATATAAATAAATAGATATAGTAAATGAATATAAATATATTTAAAAAGGAAAAAATGATGGGAATATGAGAGTTGTTGTTGGATTATGATTTGTTAAAAAATATATAATTTTGTTAAAAAGTAAAATATAAATTATATTCGTACCTTTTTATCTTGATAAATTAAAATATATATAGAGGATCAGAAAATATATTTAAAACAAATAAAATCTCAAAAAAAAAAAAGAGATGAAGATTTTGTTATCTAAATCAATGAAATCTTTTTTAAGGACTGAAAATTCAATTTTTTTACAAAAAAGGAGGTGGAACACGGACGAAGGAGGAGAGAGAAGCAAGAAGTTGAATATAGTCATTTGTCATTCTCTTATAATATAGTTGTAGTTAATGATATTTTCAAAGTATTATTATTTTTAATAAATAAGTTAAAAATTTTAACTAGATACATGATATTTCCTTAAATATATTAGCGTAAATGAGCCTATTTTGTAACGGCAATGACAGAAACTAGTCAAACTTTTAACTGATGTGTAGGCGAGTTATTTTTATAGTTTGATAACATATTTAAATCTTTTATCTATTATTTATAATACATAAGTTCACTAAAAGTTAAAAAAAAAGTATTATTAAATAGAATTAAGCATTAGTATAATTTGATTTATTGTAAGTAATTAATTATTATTTTTATAAGTTTATCAAATAAAATTACTTGTAATTATATTTAAATACTTGCTTAAGCTGTAGTAGG
Source organism: Solanum clarkiae (assembly GCA_011800125.2). Classification (NCBI taxonomy): domain Eukaryota; kingdom Viridiplantae; phylum Streptophyta; class Magnoliopsida; order Solanales; family Solanaceae; genus Solanum; species Solanum clarkiae. The sequence goes on from JAABOM020059345.1 coordinate 9,824, forward strand.
AAAGTGACAAAACAAAATTCAAAATATGAGTAATCACAGTAATCTGGTCTGGATTTCATGAAGTCAAACTTTACTAGAAACATAATTATAGTGTCATATACCTTCCAAATTTAATACTAAACTATCCTTATAAATTTCTACTCATTTTTTTCAACATTGTAAAAATTCATCAAATACATTTCTTTATAATTATTAGTCCTCCCTCCCAGATTCTATTGCCATGGCCAACTATCAAGATGGTCATCCACCCAGCCCCTATCATAGACCTGCAAAATCTATGAAAGAATTAAGAAGATTGTCACACATTTTGAGCAAGTAACCAATATACTGGTGATGCCATTGGCAGACACTTTTAAACATGTTTTTTGTTACAGAATGAAAGGCATAATCCAATTTGTAGCGAATGGGGAGGGAAAAAAGCAACATGTTCAATTGTGAGATGTTACCAAAGAAAACAATCTTATAAATGATACAAGCACTTATATTCAGATGATGATTCTAAGTAAGAACTATGTACTTGCTTGCGTGGATTTGTTTACAGATTGTGGATGAGCATTGGCGATGAAATTGGACTCTACGGGGATTCTAGTAATCATAATTTTAAAGTCAAGTTAATTAAAAGGTGTCTTGTTTTGTGAAATCTTGTGATGGTTTTTAGGGATGTTGAGATTTATTATAATTATATTTAAAAGTGTCATATTTGATGAAATCTTGTGTTGACTTTTGTAAGGAAATTGAAAGGTCGTTATAATTATATCTAAAAGCAAGCAATAATATTAAATTTTTACTAATTTTCCTATTTCTTAGAATATCATGTTACTCTATCATTTTATTTTATGTATTTCAATTTAGGCATAATACATACGCATGCTTGTCAACTTGGCCTTGGCTGGCATCTGGACCCTCCATTTGGATATGTACCAATAAAACTTATGTCACGACACAAGCCTAGGGCCTAGACGTGACATGGTGAATGGGAACCCAAAGGAACCCCAAACAAACCTCTTATCATATTATTTACACATTCTTAGTCGCGGAAGTAATTTAAACATCAATAAGAGAGTATAATAAGGATAAAGGGACTAAGGGGAGTCTTTGATCGCATAAAACATGGAAGAGTCAAAGCTCAAAGCACAAATACATAATTTGCTCCAACAACACCTCTAAACATAGATTGGACGGGGGCCAAGACATTTTCCGGGCTTACCCTCATAGTATCAAAGATCAACATGGAGAAATAACATAAGCAAGAGTAGCATAGCTAGTGTCCCCAAACTTGAGGACTCACCAAAGCTTATCTTCAAGATGCCAAGACTAGCCACGTGGAGGATGATCATGAGGTGCTCCGGTTTCTAGATGATAACATCAAGTAGGCATAGAGTATGCATTAGTATATTTGAATGTACTCATTATGTAGGATGCAATGTAACAAGGATAGGCAACATTGTCAAAATGCATAATCATAAGCAAGGGATAGGTATAATAACAACATGACATGCATGATCATTGCTTGAGGTAAAACACGCTCATAAAACATATAACTTGAGAATATAGATTACATGTGCAGGAAGAGACCATCTTCATAGACCAAGCAAGCTATCACTTGGAATCCAAGGCATGTTACCCCTTTGGAAGGTGATTGAGGTATCTACCTCTCAATTGGTAGATAGGCATGCCACCCCCCATCATAGTGATCAAGGTACATACTTCTCAACATGGTAGATGGGAATGTCACCTCCTATCATAGTGGTCAAGATATATACCCTTCAACATGGCAGATGGGCATAGAACCCCCTCCCCTCCCCCCTCAAAGTGGTCAAGGTATGTACCCCTCAATATGATAGATGGGCATAGCAACCCTTCCCCCATGAAAGTTGTGAAGGTATATACCCCTCAATATGGTAGATGGGCATATCACCCCTCATCAAAGTGGTTGAGGCATGTCATCCCCTCAACAAGGCGTGGTCAACTTGCAACAGTGTAGTTGTAGTTTTCATGAATTCAATACATACATACAATCCCTTCATCATCATAGAGTCACTTAACTCATAAGCCATGTAATAGACCATCAATAACTCAAAAATCCTTAACAAGACATTTTATCAAACATATGGCGGGTGTGTAATGCTAGTTCAAAATCATGCAATTCAAGAGTGAATAATGTGAGAAAACTTAATGTAAATCAACCCATCAGCGCATGGTAAAACCCTCATGCAAGATAGCTTGAAATCCTTATCAAACCTTATAATAAATCATAGTCTTATAACCCAAAACATGCATAGTCACAATAGACAAACTATCTCATAGTATAAGCTTGAAATAGATAGACATGTGTTTCCAATCAACATTTCATAAAATTCCAACATAATATGTAGTCATAATTCATAATAAGTAATGCCCATAAGTAATACATCTTGAAAACATGCAAGTTTCACGAAAAGGAAGTTTGGGCACCCTGGGTGAAAGGACCTAATGGTTGAAACCCACATACCTCAAATTTGGGGATTTCCTTGATGAAGATTTGAATGAGAACTTGAAGCTTGAATAAAGTTCTTGAGATCCGGAACTAAGCTTGGGACACTTGAATTTGGATGAAATATTTGGTTAAGTGTTAGAGAGGGTTTTGAGAGTGTCTTAATTGATATAGAGTTGAAAAATGGCTAAGTATAAGTGTTTTTACGCATAGGAGGGCATGGGGCCAAGACCCCAATGCTTGAGGCCAAAACTTAAAAATCACTTTGAACGTCTTGGAATTCTTGCCAACGAATTCGAATATTATCATTACACTTGTCAAGGTTACTGTAAACATTGCATTTGGACCTGAGAGCCCGTTTGGATTAATTGGAAAAAGTGACTTTTAAAAAGTTCTTTAAAAATATTTTTTAAAGTGCTGAAACTTATTTTAAAAATAAGCAGTATGTGTTTGGATAAAAGTGCTTAAGCTGAAAAAAAATTGTTAATGTATTTGGTACCAAAGTGCTATTAAGTATTTTTTTTTTAATCAAAAGGTTTGAAATATCTTTAAACTATTACACATTATAAAATGTTAATTATTGCTCTAAAATTTTGTTTCTAAATTAGAATTAATTTATTTTAATTCATCTTC
>JAABOM020059346.1:0-12923 GCA_011800125.2 Solanum clarkiae
TCGATGGGTGGTAGCCCGAGGGGGTTCAGTGCGAACCTAGCATAGGGACGATCCCGATACAGTTTTGACGGGGGGTAACCCGAGGGGGTTCTATAAGAACCTAGCATAGGGACGAACCCGATACAGTTTACTACTGATCAGTTGGCCATTTATACTACAGTTGTGCATAGCTTCTATGGTACAGATTTTACAGTAAAGATAAAGTAACATAAAGGACATAATGTATATGGTTTCTCCAAAAGATATATCCATTTGAAGTTGTTACTTTGCATACAATATTTTCTACCTGACATATTCAGTACATTATCTCATACTGAGTCCCTCTCGGGGGACCTGCATTTCATGCTGCAGGTACAGGTGCTAGTAGATCTCCCCAGTAGAAGTTCAGGATATTTGGCTGTTGTCACCAAGCTCCAGGTTGCTTCGGAGCTTTGCATATGTATAAAGCCTATGTTTATATTTTTACAGTCAGTTGAGGCGGGGCCTGTCCCGACCCTTATTTGATACTTTCCATTATTTAGAGGCTTTGTAGACTATGTAAATTAAAGTATAGTTATGTCTCGTACTTTGGACAGCATGGCCCCAACGGCCTAGTCATATGAATTTTCTTTTGGCCTGTTATCACTGTCTATCTACATTAAAGTATGTTAAAGGTGGCAATCCCTTATAATATATGTAGAAATAGCATAGTTACAGGTTGGTTCTCCAGAGCCTCATCGGCAACGGGTGCCAGTCCGCCCTATCAGGACTTGGGGCATGACAGTACTCTTCATCTGTATAATCATCCCTGACTTGTAAGAAGTGTGTTGACTTTGTGAGTTTGTCGAATATTGCTCATGTGGAGTCAAACTTCTAAAATGAGCGAGGCAACCTGGTAACAAAATCCATATTGATCATATGTCACTTCTATGTTGGAAGTTCTATACACTGCATGTAACCTCCTGGCTTTTGGTGTTCATCTTTCACTTGTTGGAAATTTTGACATTAATCCACAAATTTTGCAAGGTCCTTTTTCATGCCTCACCACCAAAACATTCCCTTCAGGTTATGGTACATCTTAGTTGATCCTGGATGGATGGAATATCGAGAATGATAGGCTAATTCCATTATCCTCTTTCTTAATCATGGAATATCGGGAATGATGGGCTTCTTCCATTATCCTCTTTCTTAATCCATTAATATCAGGGACACATAATCTATTTTGGCAGTAAAGTACTCCATTTTGTGTAAGGTCAAAGCCCTTTATCGTACCCTGACTCACCTTTTCCTTAAGCTGTCATAGAATAAGATCCTCAAACTGTTTTTCTTTCACCTCCATTACTAATGAAGATACTGCTGCATTATGTACAATAACCCCTTTCTTTAGAGTTTCAAGAAGGCGAACTCCTAAACTGGATAGCTAACATAGATCCTTAGACACTCCTTGACTCAAGCATAGCTTGATCACCAGTATTGATGGTTGTCTTACGACTCAGAGCATCGGCTACCATATTTGCCTTCCCCGAGTGGTAAAGTATATAAATGTCATAATCCTTTATTAGATCTAGCCATCTCTGCTGTCTTAACTTTAGGTCTTTCTGCTTAAAGATGTATTGCAGACTCTTATGATCAGTATATATGTCAAGGTGAACCCCATACAAATAGTGGTGCCATATTTTCAGAGAAAATACAACTGCTGCTAACTCAATATCATGTGTTGGATAGTTTTTCTTATGTGGTCATAGTTGTCTAGATGCATAAGCAATTACCCTACCATTCTTTGTCAGCACACACCCTAAGCCAACTCCTAAAACATCACAATACACTACATACCCCTCGGTGCCTTCAAGAAATACTAGCACAGGTGCAAAAGTTAGCTTATTTTTCAGCTTCTGGATGCTCCTTTCACATGCATCATTCCATTAGAACTTGGTCGCCTTATGTGTCAACTTTGTTAGAGGTGCAGAAATAGAAGAAAAACCTTCAATAAACCTCCTGTAATAACCTGCCAAACCTAGGAAGCTCTGAACTTCCGTAGGTATTGTTGGTCTTGGCTAATCTTTCACAACCTCTATCTTTTGTGAATCAATCCTTATTCCCTCATCAGACACATTATGAAACAAGAATGCCACTAATTTTAGCCAAAATTCACATTTAGAAAACTTGACATACAACTGTCGATCACGAAGAACCTGTAACACCTGTCGTAAGTGATTTGCATGGTCCTCTTCTGATCTTGAATATACCAAAATGTCATCTATAAATACTATCACGAACACATCCAAGAATGGCTTAAATACCCTGTTCATCAATCCATAAAAACTGTTGGTGCATTCGTTAGCCCAAATGACATAACAAGAAATTCAAAGTGACTATAACGTGTTTTGAAAGAAGTCTTAGGTATATCTTTCTCCTTCACCCTCACTTGGTGATAACCTCATCTCAAATCAATTTTTGAAAAGCACTTGGCACCCTGTAACTGATCAAATAAATCGTCAATCCTGGGGAGGGGGTATTTATTCTTAATTTGTCACCCTATTCAATTGTCGATAGTTGATACACATTCTCAAGGTGACATCCTTTTTGTGTACAAATAACACTAGTGCACCCCAAGGGAACACACTAGGTCTTATAAAAACCTTTCTCCAATAAGCCATTTAACTACTCTTTTAATTCACGCAATTCTGCTGGGGCCATCCTATATGGATGGTAGAAATAGGTTGAGTGCCTAGAAGTAAGTCAATACTAAAATCTACTTCTCCTTCTGGAGGTAAGCCTCGAAGTTCTTCAGGGAACATATCAACGAATTCATTCACTACTAGAACTGATTAAAGAGTTGATAATTCTGTCTCCATATCCTTCGCTCTAACTAAATGACATATATACCCCTTATATATCATCTTTCTGGCCTTATAATAAGAGATAAATTTACTCTTTGGTGCCCCAACATTGCCTTCCTATTCAAGAACTACCTCATTTAGAAAGTGAAAGTACATTCTCTTAGTTCGGCAATCCATGGTGGCATAGCAAGAAGCTAACTAATCCATACCTATTATAACATCAAATTCCACCATTTCTAGCTCAATAAGGTCAGCCAATATGTCACGGTCACAAACAATTACTACACAGTCATATTAAACCCTTTTATCCATTATAGATTGACCGGTTGGTGTAGACACTTCAAATGGTTTGTTCAATAATTTGGGTGTTCTCTTTAGCTTCCTAGCAACTAGTGGGGTAATGTATGATAGCATAGAACCGGGTCAATTAATGCATATACATTATGTGAAAAGATGGACAATATACCTGTGACCATATCAGGTGAAACTTCCAAATTTTGCCAACTCCCCAAAGCATAAGTGTGATTCTAGACTCCACTAGAGCTAGCTACCCCTCTAACACATCTACCATGACCCATAGCTTCTTGTTGACCCCTACCTAATGGAGGAACTAACCATGATAAAGCAATAGCTAATCCAGTAGGTTGTGTTATATCACCCATACGTCTTCTCGGGCAATCTCTCATCATATGCCCTAGAGCACCACACCAATAACAAGCATCTATCCCAAAACAATATATACCCAAATGACTTCTTCCACACTGTTTATAAGGATGCGTAGGGGTCATTTGCTGACCTACCGAATATCCTCTTGTCCGTGCACCTTGTCCCTTACTTTGTTAACTAAACTAATTACTTCTAGACCCTTGAAGTTGTGGTGGAGCACTAGCTGTAGAGTAGGAGGATGATGGACTAGGAGGTCTATTAGAAAACCAAGGCCTAAGCTCACCTTGGGGTGGTGTAAACTTCCCTGTAGACCTGGCCCTCTTGTACTGCGCCCTTTCTAACTCTTGTGTCCTTCTCCTTTGCCTCCCATCCTCTAATTTTTGTGCAAAAGCTTGCGCTCTCGCTATATCCATGTCTTTGTTCAAGGAAGCAATGGTACAATCTCCGACCAGATGCATATCCAATCTATCCACATATCGATTAACTCTATCTGCCATAGTAGCAACTACTTTAGGAGCATACCTGGCTAGGGAATTAAATTGAAGGCTATACTTCCTCATGCTCATATTCCCTTGGTGGAGATTCAAGAACTGATCTACATGGGCCTCTCGGATCTGTAATAGCAAATAATGGTCAAGAAATGCCTCTTTGAACTCCTTCCAGGTAGTTGAGGGTGCGTCTATACCCTTAGATTGCTTCCAAGCTTCATACTATAATATAGCCACACTCTTCAACCTATATGTCGCTAACTCGACAGCTTTTGTACCACTCACATGCATAACATCTAAAGTGAACTGAATCTGATCAATAAAGTCTTGGGGATCTTCACTATGATCTGACCCAGTGAAGGATAGAGGGTCCAAATTAATAAAATCACGTATCCTTATGCCAGCTGCCGTATTCGCACCACCTTTACCTATAACCGGACCTTTCTGTCTTTGACCTTGGCCAGCAACTATACGGGTCAATAGTTAGACTACATTACTCAGATCCTGCATGGTAGCATCAATAGGTTGTTCTGGGGAATTTCACTACTTCAGGGTTCATCAGGAGCTGGAGGAGTAAGAGAGGTCTGTAACAGAGACTCCTCTTGAATCTCATTTCGTTGTCTCACCTGACTGGATATACCAACCACCACTTCTACTCCCTTCCCTTTACCTTTTTTTTGCCTGGTTTCTGACATACTTGCTATACAAAACAATTTAGGAGTTAGACATAATGCACCTATTACACTTGGCTCTATGGCACGATCTAAATAATGAAAAGAAAGTAACAACTCCTAAATGCCACGTAGCCTCCTGCTCATAAATGTGGCGCACAACACATCGATAAATAAGATTCTACATAACCATGGCTTTGTAGACTCTCTAGGATGACCCACTCTGATTCCACTTCTGTCAAGCCCAAAGTCCCATTAGGACGGACTGGCACCCATTGCCGATGAGGCTCCGGAGAACCAACTTGTGTCCATGCGCTTTCTATACGTATTATAAGGATTTCTACATTTGACATGCCTTTAAGAAAATTAACAGTGAAAACAAGCCAAAACAAAATGCATATGGCTAGGCCGTTGGGGCCACTGTGTTTGAAGTACAAGACATGACAACACTTTAATTTACATAGTCTACAAAGCCTCTAGATAAGGAAAAGTATCTGATAAGGCTAGGGTTAGGCCCTGCCTCGACTAACTACACAATACAAAAACATAAGCTCTAGATGCACAAAGCTCCGAAGCAACCTGGATCTTGGTAACATCAGCTGGATATCCTGTACTCCTACTAGGGAGATCTACTAGCACCTATACCTGCAGTATGAAATACAGGTCCCCCATAAGGGACGTTAATATGAGATAATGTACTAAATATGTAAGGAATGAAATACTGTATATAAAGCAACAACTCAAATGGAACTATGCACTAGTGCAGGATAAGAGACCACCTTTAGTTATACTGTGGGATCATGTACTTTATGTTCTTTTTATTACTTTACCTTTACAGTATAATCTGTGCACAATATGTACTACAAACGACCAGCTGATCACTGGTAAATCTATATCAAGATCGGCCCTGGATAGGCTTTTCCTTTGACCCCTTGGGCTACCCCCCGTGATAGGATCTGGCTAGGTGATTCTTCCATCCCTCGGGCTACCACCAATTAATAAGCAATATACTTTACTTTATCTTGCAATTACCTTTGAGATGATTCTTTTGGTAGTCGTAATATTGGAGCTGTAGGACAGTATATATGACATATGAAATGTAAATAATCACAAAAGAAAACACCAAAATGAAAGGAGTAAGTTACACAGATAATGAAATGCATAGGAGGTAGAACAACACACGAACTTTATTTAGTAGAAAGAATTTGTGTACCTTGGTATCCAAGTATGTATGCAAATTTAAAGGTGACTATATATGGGAGCATATGAACATGTGAAAGAGTTGAGACACAGTTAATAGTTGTGACAGAGTTGGTAAGTGCCTTTATGTGCCAAGGAAGGATCTATGTTTCACACCAAATAATACGAAATCAAGTAGCCTTACATACCTCGTTGTACAACCTCGCTATTACCTCGAGATAACCTTCCCTTCCTCCAAATATTTATCTACAATATAGTAGGTGATAAAACTAGCATTAGCAGCCAATAGATACATCTTGGCAGCCCAATCTTATTAAATAAAAACATACGGGCAGGAAGCGTATAATTGTAAACCCGAGCGTTTTCTTTCAACCTTTCCGCCTCTAATCGTATTTTTTAATACACATTCTTATATACATATCATGTGTAGCCGGTTTTAGTGCCATAATAGTCTTACAACAGTCCACAAAGTACAACTCATAATAATTCTATACAACATATAAATAGGCGGCATAACGTTACATCCCTTCGCTATATTTCGACGTCAACAATCCCGAACCTGTTTCAAATTTACCCAAACTGTATCCAATGTTTTTGCACATAAAAACTAGGCTTAAAATAGTCCACAAATAGTCCCAAATTAGGTGAAGGTTGTGAAACAACTATTTTCAATTATTAGCTCACAAGTTTCTTTTACGAGTACAATTAAGATATCCTATAATAAGACATCTTTGCGAACTGTACAGTGGTGAAGCAGCCTGGTTACATTACTATCAAACCAACTTTTGCTAAATACATAAGTCTTAATTCATAATACATCCAACCAAGACGAGAAAAAGCCTCTTAATTAACATCAAAAGTGCACCATAATCCTTAGGATACATGCTGTCTAAAATTTCCAGCACGTGTATAGTTAGCTTATTTCTCTGGTTCTTATAAACAAACCATACTAAGTGCATAAGTAGATTTACTTACCTTTAAAATCAAGGTTTAGATCTTCTTTAAGAATTCTTGTAAGCTTGTGAGGCCTGTTTTTCACACTTGGAAAGAGGGCAAAGAATAACCAAGAAAGCAGATTTTGTTTTTGTCCAAGTTGAAGTGACTTTAGGGGGCTGTCTTCACCCCTTTTTAAAAGACCTCTTAGCTGAATTACTTTTGATTTCTTAGCCTTAATGTATTAAGTTGGTGATGCAGCTTCTTGATCCTTTCACTTGGGCCTTAAGGGGCTCCAAATTGATGGGCCTTTGCTGCCTATTTTTCCCCTTCTCTTAGTTAGTTTTGGGCCCAAATTTTCAAAACAATTGTGATGTCTTTGGGCTCTTTCAGTATCCTTCTTAGCCTGAAGATATAGTTCATTTATGATGCTAAAACATGGGATAAATTTACACCTTTAACATGAACTTTATTCATAATTGGACTTGGACAAATTCGATGCCGGGCCTCATCTCTGTTTAGCTAGCAACATTTACGCTAAGCAAGTAGGTGACTCACCTGCTAGCTTCCTAAGTCCTACAAGCACCTCAATTCTCTCACTTTTTTAGGGACATGACCTCCTCAATTTGACTCAAAACATGTATACACTTGACCCTCTTAAGCGTTAGACGCATATATCGCCCTATAACATGGGATTCAAGCACTTTTAAAAATAGGCGCTAATTTGAAAAGTCATATCATGTTTCATTTTCATAGTACTAGTATTGTAAGAGGTGGGGTGTTACACTAACTTACTTCCCTGGGGGGTCGTAATAATCAATGAGAAATATAACTAAACTAACCATCACAAAAGAGAAGTCAATATGGATAGAAACTAGGGTATCATGTTCCCCATGATTCCCCAACTCTGTATCATCGGATAACCTAATTCTCTTCTAGTGTATAGCATGGAGGACAGTAAGTTATGTTCACCAAGACTTTTGGTCAAAGGTGAGAGGTGAGTTTCACTGTGTGACTTGATCTATCTCCATAGTTTGCATTACTAAGCTTTACCTATTAGTCCAGTACAAACTCCCCCTAAGTTCGGTTGATTAGACGAGAACATATCAATCGAATCCCATTAATTGTTCTCTTTCCTATTCATTACTGCCTTAGTCCAGTCAGTAACACTAGGCAGCTTCTAATGTTAGCCACCACTGGAAAACATGCAAAATGAAGAAAGTTAATTAATACATGCATATACACCTGCCAAAGAATTGTGAATTATCCAGTTTTACTTTTATTAGTTCTTCATGGTTCCCACACCCCTAGTTGTGGATTTAGCTACTCATGCTATGTGTAGATGCAAGAATTATGAATAGAAAAGACATAATTTAACACTTACACAATAGAATTAAGAACAAGCATAATCCAACTTCAATAAGAATCACAAGCTTTAAGGTAAACTTCAAACACAAGTGTTCTCAAAGATTCTTTAATATGATTTTACAATTTTCTCTCTCTAAATATTCAGTTCTCTGAGTACTAGGTGAAAAATTATGAAAAATAACCTAAAAAATCTATTTATAATAATTAAAATTCATGTCCTAAACAAAATAGGAGAATTGGCCAGTGCGTCATATGGAAGGTGTTTTATGGACCGTATAGCATTCCACGGCCCGTAATCGAGTTCTCGTACTCAGCTACTGAAAATTTGGACTTCAACTCTATGACACCCTATACGACTTGTAAAGTGGTTTACGACCTATAAAGGGGGTTTCTTCTAATGAAATTCCTGAAAGTCCAAGTCTTTGATCCTCAGGGCATGAACCATCTTCTATGACTCGTAAAACTCTCTACAGTTCGTCTGCATGTTCGTAGAATAAACTTCAGAAAATAGCCCCTCACTGGAATTGTCCATGAAACCATCCTACGGCCCATAGAATGATCTATGACCCATAAAGGGTCTCGTATAACAGCAAAACTCATTAACTCTGCAATTTTCCCAAAATCAGGGCCAACCTGTAATCTTTCAAACATAAACACAAAAACACATAAAACCAACTAACATCGGATTGAGAACACACAAAATCCCAAGTTTTAAGTATCAAAAGTGTTGTATTTTGACAACACATCAAGTCTCAAGCCCAAGACTACAATACGGTCTACACACGATCCATATGACTTCACACAAACTGTATGGGATCAAAGTGGTATGCCTTGGTTCCAAACTCTACATTAAGGCCCTCACACCCTACACAAGACCAAGGACCACTTCAAGGAGGCTCCACACGGTCCGCATAGCACCACACGAACTGTGAAGACTTCCATGAAGCATCACCTTGGTCCAAAACTTTCTGGAACCTAATTTTCCAAGCTCCATTGAAGTCGTACAAAGTCCGGATCCTTACATTGGTGATATGGTATGATACCTTGGTTGGGGTCCTTTGGAGTTCCAATTGTCATGTCATACACAGGGCCTAACTTGGGTTGTGAAACTATTCTGAGAATATATTTCACTTTATGATTTTTTTTATTGTTCTTACTTACATAATGCCTGCGATGTATGCTAGGAGGCTTGGTTGAAATTCTTTGGGGTTCTAATCGTTGTCACATCTAGGGCCTAGCTTGACTCGTGATATATATTAAACATTCTTAGATATAATGGTCGCAAAATCATACATTTTACTAAATTTTATAAACATGTGTATATTCCTTAGTAGTCTAATTTTGTGTATATTCCTTAGTAGTCTAATTTTGTGTATATTCCTTAGTAGTCTAATTTTACATTTTCCCTTGATATTGCATTATTTTGTAATATGAATTATAAGATCATCTATACCCAAACGTTCCTATGGTAACATATTGCAGATTTTTTATGACATTCATTTTATTCAGTTTTGCTTTTATTGAGGCCGGTACCCCATCAATCAAAGACAATTGTTTAATGGGTACCAATTCAGTACCATCTCTATCTACAAGTTGCAAAGATGGGCTATGTTTCATAAGGTCTGCATAGAACACTTTCACTTTCTTTGTGTCTTTCTTCTTGTCATCATTGAATAAAATTTTCATAGATAATTTAGACGTGTTAAATAAATTGTTATGATTGATTTTGGATGCTAGATGGTATAGGCTAGGAATATTCTTTTCAGAAGTGATGGAACTTATATTCAGTCAACCATAATCATCAGTTGACCAGTGGTCGAATGAGTCACTAGTGGAAGGTTCAGAAAGGTTTTAGAATGGTAGAATTTCATGTTGAAAATGTCCAGAGTGGTCTAAAATTATTTAATCCATTTACCTTTAACTTATTTATGTAAATTTCACTGATAATCATTTAATAATTTTTTTTGGTAAATAATGCATAACTTAAAGTTAATTTACCATTATGCCTAAAATTAGGTGCTCTCTTTTCTCTTAACTGTTTGAAAAAGTAAAAAATTAATACAAATATAATATTAAAATATAAAGAAATTATACATTTAGACATCTTGTGTAATTTCATAGCGTATGTTGTTTTTTTTAGAAAAAAATTACTTTCAAAAGTTTGTGGATAAAAGCTAATGTTTTATCTTGAAAAAAATTATGCAATTGTAGCTATGAATTTCACTTGATCTTTTTTTTTTTTTTTGAAATTGAAAATTTGGGGGTAAAAGTTTATTTTATTTCTCTGTGCTTTTAAATCACTGGTACAAATTGTAATTTTTAATTGATGCTAAAATGCCCAAATTTAGTATGTATATATACCCATAGGTGAACTAGTATCTTACCCAAAAAGTTGTTACAAAATAAGAACAATGTATTAAAACTAAGAAGGAAGAAGAAATAAAAGATATAGTAATATTTTCACTTGTTCTTTTTTTTTTTTTATATCTTTTTATTAAAAGAAGAGGGGGCATTTGTACTTGTATATACTTGGTGAATGGATATATGATTGTTATGTTAATGCTTTGAGCATCAAGTATATTATATGGATGATTAAGTTACAACACATAGTAATATGAGTGTAATCCATCTTACACAATGTATGTTGTGTATATATGTATGTTACACAAAATATATTATGTGCACATTTACGTTAAATGTAGAAAATAATTATGTGGACATCCATTTTACAATAGTTCCCCTTGAATGTCCATATAATAATACACTTATTTTACTACCTCAATAAAAATATTACTAGGAAAATTCAATGGGATAAATCCTTCGTTAAGGAAAAATGAGTGCAGTGCATATTTACTTCCCACCCCCTTCCCCAATGAAAATATCACTTAGTATCTCGAAGATGGCACATTTCAATCTTGTATCTCAACTTTTCAAAAGTCAAAGTTGGCAATGCTTTGATGAATATTTCTGCTAAGTTGTCACTAGAACAAATTTGTTAACATCTATTTCACCTTTGCTTTGGAGATTATGAGTGAAACTTTTTTTGGTGGAATATGTTTCATTCCGTCTCCTTTGATGTATCCTCCTTTTAGTTAAGCTATACAAGCAACAATGTCTTTATATAATATCATTGGAATATCTCTTTTCAAAAAAACGTCGCATATTTTCAATATGTGTTGAGTTATTGATCTCAATTAAATATATTCTCGATTAGTTTCATGAATAGTCATTATTTTTGCATAATTTGAAGAAGTAGAAATCACAATTTATTTTGCTGAAAATCATGCATGTATAAATAAATAATCTATCTAAAATCGTCCTTTATGTAGGTCAGACAAATATTTTGCATCTGCATAACCAATTTATTGTGAATCAGATTCTTTTGAATAAAATGTTCTTATTCAATAGTTTCTTGAATCTTGCTAATTAATTTACAAAAAAATATATCTGGCCGAGAATATCACGACCCGAAATTCAGGCGTGATGACACTCGTCTTATCCCACCAAGACGAGTCAGCCTAAAACCCAAATTTAACATTAAAAATGTGAAATTTTAATAAAAATGAAAGTTTAATTACAGATAATGAGTCAACTTAATGAAAATCCCCCAAAACTTGGTTGTCACATGCACAAGCTTCTAATGTATTACAATAAATTTGAAAAGATCCGCAAGTGTCAAATGATATTGTCTCTAGAATAGAACAAAATCATAAATAAGAGTAAGAAGTCAGCTGGGTTGGCAAACAACTACCTCTCGCATTCTCCACAGGAAACCTCGGACAAGAACAAGTAGAGAGTATCACGACAATCCGGGCTCGCAATCTACAAAATTTGTTATAGTAAGGGGGGGTGAGTACCAAACACACAGTACTCAGCAAGTGAACTACTAAACATAAAGTTAAGTAATATAGAATACTGGTACCCCCAACACTCCAACCAAACCCCCACAACCACAACTTAATTCATAACCTTCACAATTACACCATCCGAAAATTCTACGATCAAAGCCTATAATAGTATAATTCTCATTTATCCCACTTTCAAGTCATAGGAGAAAATTCTACAATTTATGAAGTCCTCGCTAATTCATCAAGTGTCATCAAATCAATACCAAAACTAATCATGTAAAAGATATATACAAGTCAATGATATAATGAATAATCACTCTCAATAGAACTCCATATAATCATAACAAGCCAGAACATTATGGGATGAAGATGAATGTCGTGAGATGTAATGCAATGCAATGCAATGTCACGTAGAATGATTTATATTTGTCCTAGTGATACACACCCGCTGTAACACAGCCCGGGACTGATGGGGGTCTCCTAGTCCATGCATTTGTCGCGGCGCGCAACCCAACCCAGTGAATCATTGTAACTGTCACAGCGTGTGACCTGACCCATCGAATAATAGTAACCGCCACGGTGTGTGACCCGACCCATTGAATCATAGTAACCGTCACGGCATGGTATCCGACCCATCGAATCATAGTATCCTCTTTAATTGTCATTCTTTTTTCACTAGCCGGAACCATTTCCCATCGGCTTTACATGTTTTTTCTTGGAACATCCAGCAATCACATAGTAAATGTACAATAATCATGGCATAGAAATAAAATATGTAAGATGCAAATACAAATTCATATATCTCAAAATCAAGAATGGGTAGTTCAATACCATAAATGTTGCCATATCCTCTATCTCAATACCATCACAACCTTAACAACATTCACATCTAAAAGTAAGTATCACTTCGATATCAATAACAAATAATCA
>JAABOM020059347.1:0-12922 GCA_011800125.2 Solanum clarkiae
TGCACAGATTTTACAGTACAGATTTTACAGTAAAGGTAAAGTGATATAAAGGACATAAAGTACTTGATTCCACAGTACAGCTTAGGGTGGTTCTTGATCTACTACAGATGCATGGTTTCATTAAGTTGTTACTTTATATACATTATATCCTGCCTTATGTACTCAGTATATTATCTCGTACTGACGTCCCTTATGGGGGACCTGCAGTTCATGATGCAGGTACAGGTGCTAGTAAATCTCCCCAGTAGGAGCACAGAGTATTCAGCTGTTGTCATCAAGCTCCAGGTTTCTTCGGAGCTTTGTATATGTATATAGCTTATGTTTATTTTGTATAGTTGGTTGTGGCGGGGCCTGTCCCGACCCTTATCATATGTTCTTCTTTGTTTAGTGGCTTTGTAGACTATGTAAAGTAAAAGTAATAGTCATGTCTCGTACTTTAGACACCGTGGCCCCAACGGCCTAGTCATATGCATTTCCTTTGGCCTATTATCATTATTTATCTAGTTTAAGGCATTCTAAAGGTAGAAACATACAGTAAGCGCATAGTTGCTGGTTGGTTCTCCCGGGCCTTATCGGCAATGGGTGCCGGTCCGCCCTGCGGAACTTTGCAGCATGACAGATGGTATCGGAGCTGACTCTCTGCTAGTATGCTGGTGGGGCAAACCTCAGCGAGGATGCTGAGTCCCTACGGGGGTGAGTTCAGGGACGGCGATACGTAACGCCTGTAGCTCACTTAGACGAATCCCATATTGGAAAAAGAGGGGGAGTTCTTGGGCTATATGTTGAGTTTGGAACCTTACATGTGCATACGCATTTTCCTGGGCTTGCCTGGGAGGAACAAAACTGTGCGGCCCTATGGGGCCAAAGCGGACAATATGTGCACGTGTGGGGCCAGCCGTGATAATTTCTCCCTATATTCCTTTTATTTGATTCAATTGATTTATAGGTTCATGCTTAACTTCATGTTTAACTTATGATTTGAGGTTGCAAACTTGAATCTAGCATAGATATTCAATTATTGCATGATAATCTATAGGTCAAGTGGAGGGTTTCTATGATGGTCATGGGTTTACGTGTTGAGTGCCTTAAACAGACTCAATAACTAAGGGTTTAAGAGTTTTTCTCATGAGTTGCTCAAGTCATACATGTCTTGAGTGATTATGTAACAACCCCTAGTTTAGGAGCCTTGAGCATAGAAAATTTGGCCTGAAAAAGAACTGAGAACCTAGTTTAGGAGACCACTTACAACTCGTTAGTTATTTTATGGCCCATAGGGATGGTCTTTAAACACAAAATTTTAGGAAGGAAAAAACTTCCAAGTGTGGGATAAACCATGGATAAAGTTATGGCTTGTATGTTAACCTTATGTATACTTATATGTTATGTTTAATTATGATGGCATTATAGTTTTATCTATGCATTGCTTTACACATATTTTGTACATTCTAATGTACTAATGCATATTTTCTTACATGATTTAACCATGTAGGGACAGATACTCATCCACAAACTCGTGACTAATGGTTGGTGTTCGAGATTAGTTACTCTTGTGGTGAGCCCTTAGTTCTGGACTCCATCTATTTTCCACTCTTTTATGTACTTTCATTTTTAGATAATGTATTTATGACCCTTCTAAGGCTTTTACTTTCTATGTTGTCTATTATTGATGTTGCTTTCTACTTGAAGGAAACCACCTTACCAATTTCATTTGTATATATTAGTGGTATGCTTGTGGACATATGATATTTTCTAAATTATTTGCTTTTTAATGTTACTTCATTGCAAAAGATGGCCCTTATCCTCTTTCCCTTATGATTTTCCATATTGCAATGACTTGGTTGGTCATTTTTGGCATTATCTATGCAATTTAGTATTTTACCCTTTTTTAAGTTGTTGTGGGCCTAGTTTGAAAAATTTGAATTGTTGGAATTGAAATTCTAAGTTTCAAAAGTTGAAATTATGAAGTTTGGTACTTTTGGAGGATTAAGTTAGGAAAAAAGTGAGTTTCTGTATCATTCTGAGTTTTGAAGGTCGGATCGGAGATCTGTTGATCCCATTAGCTCCAGAATATCAAAACTAAAGCATACGAAGTTGTAGAACTAAATTTAGAGTTAAAATGAAGCTTTTAGGCCCAAAGATGTGATTTTAGTCGTTTTTGGAACCAAAGTTTGACTTGGATCAACATTCAAATTTCGAAAGCTTGAATGAGATTTTGACCATTCCTCACTAGTTCTGGATGGTGAAACTATTGCTAGAAATTATCTCAAAATAATTTTTGGAGTTGTTGAGGGTAGTTTTTGTATTTTGATGCTTTAAACTAGTTTTATTACCGAGGGTAGTTTTTCTATTTTGATGCTTTAAACTAGTTTTATTGACTTGAATTCGTGAATGTAGTGAGGAGGCCTTAAAACTAATTTATGATAATTCTATTGATTCTAGGTTGCTGTTTCTAGTATGAATACACATAAAGTTTGTAAAATTCTGATTTTGGATTAGTTTCGGAGGTTCGTTCCGAGTAGGGAATTTGGACTTGGTTACGGGTGTTTGCTATTTTTTTGATATAGGTACCATTTTTGATAGGCTCTGCGTCCGCGGACCTAGTCCCTGAGATCGCAGAGGGCATTTCACTGTTTAGTTTTAAAAACTCGAGAGACACAATTTTTACTCCATTTTTGGACTTATCAAGCTTTATGGCAATTTTGAACAGAGATTTTCGAAGCATTTTGCTGAGTAAGTATTTTTAACATTATATTAATCATTTTCCATAAGTTTTATTTTATTTTTGTCCTAAATTTCATGAGTTGAATGTCTTAAATTGGGGATTTTTAGACTATTTTTTCTAAACTTTAGCTATTAATTTCTCATTAAATTTAAGCTTGATTTAATGAGATTTTTGTCCATTAACTCTAATTTTCGAGTATAACTTGATTTCGAAATCAATTTCAGGTATTGAGACTTTTGAATTTTAGCCTAATTTTGACCATTTTGCCCCTAAGCCTAAATTATGCCAATATGGATACCAAAATGCTTCTCTTGATGAGTAGTAACTGTTATTGATGTTCGTTGATCGAATTGGAGGATCAGTTAGAGGATCTGAGTTGGTTGAATGCTTGTCTGAGTGTAGTTTCGGCATCGAGGTAGGTTCGACTAACCTTTTGGGACTAGAATTGAGTAACTGATCTTGTTATGTGATAATTGTGAAATTTAGATGGATAATTGTGCAATTGAGTTGTTGTGTTGAAATGATGATGGAAAGTGATCCTGATTAAGTCGAATTCTGGTATAACCTTAATCCTATTGATGATCTGAGTCGAATTATGATGAAATGATGAGGATCTGAGATAGAATGTGACTAAATAAGACTTGTGAGACCACTAAGGTTGAGTAAGGTCTGTTGTTATTGATATACTTGTATTGTTGGAATGAGGTAGGTCCAGTACCACCGTTGTATTTGTGTGTTTGGGACGATGCTAGGTCCGATATCATGATCATACTTGCATATTTGGGACGAGTTAGGTTTGATAATATTGATATTCTTGCATACTTGGTACGAATAAGGTATGATATTATTGACATTCTTAATTGTTGATATAATTATGATGATGTATAATATGATAATGGTTTGGGCATTAGCTGTGACACATGATATTACTCCTTGGGCATATCTGATTATTATGAATTTCATGCATTGGCATTCCTATCGTAAGGCTACTTCATGTTTACATGTTCATTTGGTTTGCACCATTGATTTACACCAATTATGCGTGGCTTGAAACATCTCTTGACCTGGGTAGGAGGCAAGGGAATTATCATTCATATTGGTACCACTCCCTTGACCCGGGCAGGAGACAAGGTGAGATTCATACTTCATATATCTTGACCACAGGCAATTGGCAAGGTTGTGGCATTTTGTTATTACTTGACCATAGGTAGGTGGAAAGGTTGTAACACCCTTGGTATTTGGTATGATAAGTTGTGCATTATATTTTTTATTATGGTTATATGGCATCATAGATTGTTGAGGACATTTTAGCTCATTATTATTGTTTATATTATTATCTTGGGATAACCTTTTTCGATGCATAGTTGGGCTTTTCCGTTATTACATTCTTGACTCGATTTCTTTTACCTATTCATGTGAACCCACTAGGAACATTTTGGTATACTCACGCCTACCTTGTTTCCTCCCTACAGATCGTGCACAGGGTGTAGGACATGGTAGTTGATCTTTTCATCTGAGTCACCGTGGACCTTCGAATCCTCTTTTTATTTTCTTATCTCTCAAATTATGTATCAGATATTATGAGACAATATTGTCTTTGCTTTTGAGACAGTTGTATTTATCCTTCAATACCATTTTGATACTCTTGTACTCATGACTCTAGGTTTTTGGAGATTTTTATATCTTTTGTGTTTGTTTTCACTTTATTTATATTTCTTTAGTTGCGATCCATTTTGTGTCATGACACTCATTATGTTTTTATTTAACGACTATGAATAATTAAGATGCATAGATGTCTTGGGTGAGGTGCCTCCGGGTATCTCATTCATTGTGTGACAACTAGGCTCCTAGGTTGGATCGTTATAGATTCACGTATAGAGGCCATAACAAGCTCTAGCGAAAAATCATTATAGTCCTAATTGAGGTAGTTATTACAAGCAGTCTAGCCTACCCATAACATTTATTTGATGATAAGTGTGATGGATCGATTGAACTTTGATTAATTCCCATATTCCCTATCCTTTCTCCCTTTCTTGATTAATCCTTACCCCATTTTCCCTTAAGAGTAGCTATAGCCTTGTTCCCCCCTCCAGTTTGTTAGAACTTGCCAGTATTCGCTTGTTGGATCAAAACTAGTAGCTCATAGTCCTTAGTTGATTCAATCACCCTCACATTATTCCCTGCGGGATTCGACCCCTACTCTTTTGTTGGGTTAATATGCTAATAACGTTGTCCCTGCTTCCTTTGAGTAGTAGGTTTGGATGTCATAAAAAAATGGCACCGTTCCAGGGAACAATAGGCATATGAAGTTGATCTAGGACTTATAGTTACTAGTTTATCGTTCAATTTGTGAGTACTTGTTTTTGGGCTTTTTGTGTTTGTTTTATGGATAATAGTAATGAATTCTCGCTTGATGGATATGAGCCCTTTTTGTCTCTTCTTCGAAGTGGAGGACTTCATTTTGAGCAAGCTGGTGTTAAAAGTATGAGTGGAGAAATGAGTGTTGTGAGTGAAAGTTTGCTTATGGACTTGTTTCTAACACTTGTTAACAAAGTGGGCCGAAGGAGCCCATTCCTCAACACGAGAGATGAATTCAAACGATTGCTCATTTATAGATGTGTTGAGTTGGTCCACTTAGAATGGGACATTGATATTTCGGAGGCCGACTATAGAAAGAGCTATGAAGTGAGTGAGGCTCCATGTCTAATTATCAGCAACTATGAGTTGGATTCTCAAGAAGTAGGAATGAGCCTAATTTTTGAAGGAATATTGGGTAAATGTATGACATCAAAGCCAATAGTCATCCAAGAGGCCGAGATTGAGGAAATGATACTAAAGTTGCAAGAAAAAACCTTGGAAATCATCAATAAAAACTTTAGTTCATTTGAAATTGAGAGTGTCATTTGTTTGAAGGTCAAGAAAAATGAAGTCCTATGTGAAAGAGGTCTATCAATGTTCTCATTTCTACCCAATGAGCCTAAACGAACAATTGATGTCAAGTTTGGTAGGATCAAGTCCTCAAAGCAAAGAGATCAAAAGAAAGCTTGATTGTCTCTAAGTGCCCCCATGTACTAAACTAGAAGATTATCTTGAAATTAGAGAGAAGATTCATCGCTTCAAAATGGAAATATAGAAAGGGTGGTGAATAAATTTTGTTCAAACTTTAATTCCTTAGATTAGTTTTTCCTTTTTTGAATTTTTAGTGTAGCTTCTTAGTTTTAATTTTTAGTTTTTACTAGTCCTCACAATTTTCAAGTCTTCGGTAGTGGTTTTGCAAAGGTTTGAAAGTGTCAAGTTGATTGGAGTTGAAGAGTTGGGTGAAAATGCCATCAAAAACAGAAAAACGGGATGAGTTAGGGGCCATTTTGACCACATTTTGGGCCCAGACATCGCCCATTGCTAAAGGGCGGACTAGCGAAGTGCGCTTATGATCGACCAAAGTTGTAGCATCTGGCCCAAATCTGGCACCCCACTTGAATTTTGCAAATGCGGAAGTCAACTGAAACGACCCCAAAAAGTGCACAAAAATGTGCCTCAGAATGCCCAAAATTTTGATTTCTTTATATCTAAAAAATCCATACATTATTTCAAAATTTGACTTCATATTTATGATAAGGTGGTCCAAATTAGGTGAAAAAGGGTATCACCCCAATTTAAGAACAAAAGAATAGCAATTATATATTTTCAAGGGATGAAATCCAGAGAGTCTTTCCGCAATGCCTCCGCGACGCACCATAGTGTAAAATCATATTCATGTCCTCTTCGTGACATGGAGATATGTTTTTGGTCACCTGGCAGTTTTTAAGCGTGATCCAAAATATTCTAAGTGTTGGGCCCAAATTTCCCAAACGTAATTTTATCCATACTTAGTCTTATTTCGCCCTCATATCACCCAAAACATTCCCAAATATTTCCCCAAATACTTAGACTCATTTCTCACCCTAAATTCAACTCCCAAACTCAGGGCCAATCTCAAGGATTTCTTCAAAGATCTCACCCAAGATTCAAATCTCCATTGAAGTCTTCTTCAAGAACTTCACAAAAGCTAAGGTATGTGGTGCTGAACCATTGGGTCCTTTCACTCATGGTGCCTAAACCTTCTTTTACTTAATATTTCATGATTTAAAGTTGATTTTATGTGTGGGTTTTGTATATTGAGAAAATTACTGGATAGTGATTTTACTTCATGAAAGTATGATTGTTTTAGCATGCTTTAGGCTACAAATCTTGGATCAAATCTTGGATTTGATGAGAGGTTTTGATATTATTGTCTTGGGAGTGTTGCAAGGTGTTGATTAAAGGTTTTACCACTAATTTTCCTGCATTATTTCATATCTAAATTGCATGCTCTTTTACCCCTATTACACACTCCCAAGGTATTTGACAAAATGCCCGATTACGATTTCTTGAAGAAATGAAGGTCTAAAGCATGAAATATTATATGATTGACTATATGATGATGAAATGAGCTTATGTACATGATGAATACTATCTAAAGTGTTGTGGTAGACCATGCCCAATTTGGGGACCCAATTGAGGAGTTGAATGCTCAACCATTAGGGTGATGGTTGCGATCATCACTAACCTAGTTGAGGGGTTGAATGCTCAACCAGTAGGGTGATGGGTGTGATAATCACTAACCTTGATGAGGATTTTTTACCTCACACACTAGGGTGATGGTTGCTATCATCACCAACTCCAAGGGGTTTGTACCTTGACAATGTAGCTTGGTCTCCTCCTCGCATATGATATTCTATATCAACATAATTTACTTAAGCATGTTTTACTTATGCATTGATCCTGCATGTCATATTGCTATATTTTGTCTATTGTCTATCGTTATGCATTTTGAGTTATGATGCTTATCTTTTGTTATATTGCATCCCACATACTCAGTACACTCAAACGTACTAATGCATATTCTTGCCTATATGATACCACCATGTAGGGACCGGCTCAAGTTGATCATCCTCATACTCCACGTGGCTAGACGGTGCTACTCCAAATGTGTTGGTGAGTCCTCCATTCCGGGGACCTTTGTTTATGTTGATCTTATCTTTATAATGAGACATCTTTCTTAATCACTATGTTGACTATGAGGGTGAACTCGATAGCTTGTCTTGGCCCCCTACTATATCTATGTGTTAGAGGTGTTTGTTTGACGTACTATGTACGTATGATGAGCTTGACTCTTGTATCTTATTTATGATGTTTATATGAGTTCCCTGAGTACCATTGCCCTGTTATTACTCTTTATTTCTTTGTATACTTCCGCGGCCAATGATATGTAATGAAAAGTTAAAAGGCATGTTTGGGGTTCCTTCGGGTTCCCTATTCTCCATGTCACGTCTAGGCCCTAGGCTTGGGTCGTCAAAAACTTGGTATCAGAGCACTAGGTTGATAGATCCTCAGAGTCCAACATACCAAGAGGATTAGAGTCCTATTCAGGGTTGTGAAGCGTACCATGACTATGAATAGGAGGCTATTAGGCATTTTAGGAAATGTTTCCCTTCTTCATGTCCTAAGTCGTGCTATATAGTTGTGATAAGTATTCCCCCCTAACAATTGTTCTTTGCTATGCTAGATCATGTCGAATAGAAGAGGAAGACAGGCCAAAACTCCCGAGGAGCAACCTATCAATGGTGAGCTCCGGGATACCCTTACTATACTTGCCCAAGTTGTGGCCAATCAAGTCCAACAAAGGGCCCAAACCCCTCATGCTACTACCCCGGGAGCTAGGGTAAGGTATTTCATGAGGATGAATTCTCCAATTTTCCATGGGTCAAAGGTGGATAAAGATCCACAAGAGTTTATTGATGAAATCTACAAAATCTTGTCTATTTTGGGTGTGGGGCCAAAAGACATGGTAGAGTTGGCGGTGTACCAACTCAAGTGGGTGTCCCAAATTTGGTTTGATCAATGGAAAGGTGAGAAGGGTAATGGATACGTGGTGCTTTGGAGGAATTTAAATTGGCCTTCCTTAATCGGTTCTTCCCTCTTGAGCTTTTGGAAGCAAAGTTGGTTGAGTTTATGAACTTTGAACAAGGTGGTATGAGTGTAAGGGAAGATGCCCTCAAATTTAATCAACTTTTAAAGTATGCTCCTCATTTAGTAGCCGACTCTAGGTCAAGGATGAATAATTTCATTATGGGTGTTTCCAATTTGGCAAGTGAGGATTGTCTGTCCGCCTTGCTTATTAGTGATATAGACTTGTCTCAGTTGATGATAAATGCCGATCAAATGGAGGATGAGAAGTTGAGAAAGAAGAGGGGTCATGAGTCCTAGAAGGCCCAGCTTGAGGGCCATTTCCACGATGGTACTAGATTTCAAGGCCAAAGGATTCCTCATGCTACTAATAGGGGGTTTGCCAATGACTTCCCTAGGCCTCAAGTTGTTGTTGGTATGGCTCCTAATGATGCATGTCCTAGATGTGGAAGGGTCATAAGAGACTATGTTTAAAGGGTTCAAATGCATGTTTTGCATGTGGGAATTTGGTCACAAGAACGTAGATTTTCCTAAAAATTGTGGCAAGGTTTGGGGTGCAAATGCGGTTCCATTGGGTAGAGGTGGTCCTCAAGGTGGTACTCTAAGACACAATCAAATCTATGCTCTACATGGGAGGCAAGGGGTTATTGAGGTCCCCGATGTTGTTATTAGTACGTTGAAAATATTTGATCTTGATGTATATGCTTTGATTGATCCGGGTGCCACCCTTTCCTTTGTTACCCATTTTGTTGCTAAAAATTTCCTTGTTGAGTCAGAGTTATTGCATGAGTCATATGAGGTGTATACCCCTATTGGTGCCTCTATTGTTATGAGGAGGGTGCATAGAAATTATCCGATTTGCATCTTGCATAAAATCTTACCTGGTGATCTTGTTGAATTAGATATGGTTGATTTTGATGGTATCCTTGGGATAGATTGGTTGCATGCATACTATGCTTCTATCGATTGTAGAACCCGTAAGGTCAAGCTCCAATTTCCAAACAAACCCATCCTTGAGTGGGAAAGTCATGATGTATTAGTGAGGGATAGGTTCATCTCATGCATTTAAGCCCATAGGTTGACTTCCAAGGGGTGTTTGTATCATCATGTGAGAATCAAAGATGTAGAGTCCAAAGTCCCTTCTATTGAGTAAGTTTTGGTTGCAAATGAATTTCTTGATTTCTTCTCAAATGACTTTCCTAGTGTCCCTCCCAAAAGGGAGATAGGTGTTGGCATACATCTACTTCTCAACACCCAACGTATCTCCATTCCCCCTTACTGTATGGCCCCGACGGAGTTGAAGGAGTTAAAGGAACAATTGAAACATTTGTTGGAGAAGGGATTTATTAATCCTAGTCAATCACCTTGAGGTGCATCGGTGTTGTTTGTAAAGAAGAAAGATGGGTCACTTAGAATGTGTATTGACTACCAGCAACTGAATAGGGTCACTATAAAGAACAGATATCCTCTTCTAAAGTTTGATGACTTTCTCGACCAATTGCAAGGGGCAAGTTTTTCTCTAAGATTGATCTGCAGTCCAGGTACCATCAAGTAAGGGTGAGGAAGTGTGATATTCAAAAAACGGCCTTCCAGACTAGGTATGAGCATTATGAATTTGTGGTGATATCCTTTCGATTGACTAATGCGCCATCCATCTTCATAAACCTAATGAATGTGGTCTTCAAACCCTACCTTGATTTCTTTGTTATGGTCTTCATTGATGATATTTTGATCTATTCACATAGTTTGGAGGAGCATATGGGTCATTTGAGGGTTGTGTTGCAAAGATTGAGGGAGGAGATATTGTATATTAAGTATGATAGGTGTGAATTTTGGTTGAAGGAAGTTACATTCTTAGGTCATGTAGTGTCAGGGGATGGTATAAAAGTGGATCCTAAGAAAATCGATGTGATTAGGAATCGGCCTAGACCATTGACGACGTCGGACATTAGGAGTTTTTATTGGGCCTTGCGGGTCACTACAGAAAGTTTGTTACTAGGTTCTCCTTGACTGCCTCTCCTATGACAAAATTTACTCAAAAGAAGGTGAAGTTTATGTGGATTGATGAATGTGAGAAAATCTTCTAGACATTAAAAGATAGATTTGTGTTCGAGCCTATATTGCCTCTACTGGATAGGCTTGAGGGTTTTGTTGTGTATTTAATGCATCTAGCGTTTGTTTGGGTTGTGCATTAATGCAAAATGGTAAGGTCATAGCCTATGCTTCTAGGAAGCTCAAGGTGCATGAAAAGAACTACCCTACCAATGATCTTGAATTGGCTGCCATGGTGTTTGCATTAAAGATTTTGCGTCATTATTTCTATGGGGTGCATGTTGATATCTTCACTAATCATAAAAGCCTTCAATATTTCTTCACTCAAAAAGATCATAACTTGAGATAAAGAAAGTGGCTAAAACTCCTTAAGGACTATGACATGAGTATAAATTACCATCTGGTAAGGAAAATATTATGGCGGATGCTTTTATTCGGGTGTCGATGGATTGCCTAGCGCATATGGATAGTGGTGAAAAGGAGATGGCCAGGGAGGTGCATAGGTTGGCTAAATTAGGGGTGAGGTTGGAAGATGTGGTGATAGTGTTGTTGTGGAGATGGTTCTAAATCTTCTTTGGTTGATGAAGTGATAGCAAAACAAGATCTACACTCCTCCTTGCTTGAATTGAAGGCCTTGGTGAAAGAGGGTAAAATAGGTGTTTTCTCCCAAGGGGGAGATGGGGCCCTTAGATACCAAAATAGGTTGTGTGTGCCATGTGTTGATGGGTTGAAGGATAAAATTCTTGATGAAACCCATAATTCCTCTTCCACCCTGGTTCCACCAAAATGTATAGAGACTTGAGGGATGTGTATTGGTGGGGAGCCATGAAGAGGGACATTGCCAAATTTGTTTCCGGTTCCCATAGTTTCCAACAAGTCAAAGCTGAACATCAAAGGCCAGGTGGCCTAACCCTAGACATAGAAATTCCTACTTGGAAGTGGGAGGTAGTTAATATGGATTGCGTGGTTGGGTTTCCCAAGACTAGAAAACGTTTTGATTCCATATGGGTGGTAGTTGATAGGGTGACGAAATCGGCCTACTTTCTATAGGCCAAGACTACATATAAGGCTGAAGAGTATGCGAGGTTGTATATTCATGAGTTGGTGAGATTGCATGGGGTTACCTTATCTATTATATCGGATCTTGGTGCACAATTAACTTCCCACTTTTAGAAGTCTTATCAAAGGGGTCTTGGTACAAAAGTTCACCTTAGTATGGCCTTACACCCTCAAACTGATGGACAAGCCGAGAGGACAATTCAAACACTTGAGGATATGCTTAGGGATTGTTTCTTGGAGATTAAAGTTAGTTGGGATGACCATCTTTCACTGATTGAGTTTTCCTACAATAATAGCTATCACTCTAGCATCGGTATGGCTCCATTTGAGGTTTTTTATAGGAGATGTTGTAGATTACTGGTGGGATGGTTTGAGGTTGGAAAGGTGGATTTATTGCAGCTGGATCTATTTTTGGATACTCTTGAGAAGGTAAAGATGATTAGGGAAAGGTTGAGGACAACCCAAAGTCGTCAAAAATCCTATGCCAATGTAAGAAGAAGAGACCTAGAATTCCAAGTGGGTGATTGGGTTTAATTGAAGGTTTCTCCAATGAAAGGTGTGGTTCATTTTGGTAAGAAACTAAAATTAAGTCCTAGGTATGTTGGTCCTTATGAGGTGATAAAGAGGGTTGGTAAGGTGGCTTATGAGTTGAGGTTTCCTAGTGAGATGAATTTGGCCCATCTGGTGTTTTATGTCTCTATGTTGAGAAAATGTGTTGGTGATCCTAATGCTATTATACCTCTTGATGTTGTGGGTGTTGCTAAGGATAACATGACTTATGAGGAGGTTCTGCTTCAGATTCTAGGTACACAAGTAAGGAGATTGAGGAACTAAGAAGTCACATCCGTTAAGGTCCTTTGGAGGAACCAATAAGTTGAAGGTGCTACTTGGGAGGCCGAAGCAGACATGCAAAAGTTGTAACATTACTTTTTACACTTGACTCAGGCCTAAGTTACCGATTCTAAGTCCCGTATATGACTTCTAGTCTTACATTTCAACCCCTATGTCATTCATGTGCATTCATGTCTAAGTTGGCAATTTATGATGATTTCACACTTATAATGGGATTTTGAAAGTGATGTTTAAAATATAATGTTGCATTCA
>JAABOM020059348.1:0-12921 GCA_011800125.2 Solanum clarkiae
ACAAGCACCTCAATTATTTTACTTCATTTAAGGCCGTAATTTCCTTAATTCACCACAAAACATGTATACCCTCGATCTCTTTAAGAGTTAGACGCACATACAATCCATTAACACGAGATTCAAGCACTTTTAAAATTTAGTGTCAATTGGTCCAAATCATGTCTTGTTTCATTTGAATTGTGCCAATATTGTAAGGTGTGGGGTGTTACAAAAACTCTCCTATTTTTAGACTTAAATCTCTCTCTAAACACTCTCAAATCCTCCTAAATTTCTCTCTAAAATCCTCCATCAAGTGTCACAACCGAAACGTAGGGCTTAGATGTGACATGACAAATAGGGAACCCGAAGGAACCCTAAACAAGCCTCTTAACTTATTATTACACATCATTAGTCGCGGAAGCATATACAAGACATAAAGAGTAAGAATAGGGCAAAAGGGAGTACGGGGAAAGCTTTCATAACATCATAATCAAGAGTCAAAGAGTCAAAGCCCATATCATAGATACATAGCATGTCCAACAAACACCTCTACTACTTAGATAAGAATAGGGGCCAAGAAAAAGCAACCATGCTCACCCTCATAGTCAAAAGAGAACATAAAGAAGAGTATCTCAATAAGTAATAAGAGAAACATAGATAAACGTCCCCAAAATGGAGGACTCACCATCTAGCTTGAGTAGTACCGAACTAGCCATATGGAGGAAGAGGATGATCAACTTGTCTCCAGTTCCGACATGGTGATATCATGTAGTCAACAATATGCATTAGTACGTTTAAATGTACTAAGTATGTAGGATGCAATGCAAGAAGAGATAGGCATCACAATCAAAATTCATGACAATAGGCAATAGGCATAATATAACAATATGACATGTATGACCAATGCTCAAGTAAAACATGCTTAAGTAGCTCATGCTCACATAGGATATCATATGTGTAGAAGAGACCAAGCTAGATTTCCAAAGTACAATCCCCTTGGTTGGTTGATGATGATCTCACCCCATCATCTTGGTAGTGAAGTACAAATCCCTTACATGGTTGATGATAATCTCACCCTATCACCCTAGCGGCGAAGTACAAACCCCTCACATGGTGATGAGTACAAACCCCCATCTCGTTTATCCCGACTCTTAGTCCCCCTAGATCAGCATGGTCTAATGCAACACTTTATATAGAATATATCATATACCCAAGCTGTTTTCATCATCATATAATCATTCATCTCATATATCATGCTTTGGACCTTCAATTCCTTAAGAAATCATGTATGGACATTTTATCAAACACTTAGAGGGTGTGTAGTGCTAGTGTAAAACCATGCTATTCAAGAGTGAAATCATGCTAGTGAGTTCAATGTAAAAGCTTCAATAGATACTTGGTAATACACTCAAGCAATAAACACCAAAACCCTCCACGAATCCTTTCAATAGATCTTAGATTCATAGCTCAAAAAAAGGTAAAACAATCAAAATTTCATATGCTCAAACATAGTGTGCAGTGATTTTCATAATAATCAAGACCCATGAATAAATCACTTTTAAATCGTGCAATTTGCAAGAAAAGGAAGTTTTGGCATCATAGGTGAAAGGAACCAATGAAAGAAATCCACCTACCTTAGCTTGGAGATGAACTTGGTGAAGATTGGAGGTGGAGACTTGAAGCATGAAGAAAAACCTTGAAGGAAATCCTTAGATTCGGAAGAGATTTTGAGATTTGAATTTGGGAGTGAAAATATGACTAAGTATTTGAGTGAGTATTGGGAAATGTTTTGGATGATATTAGGGTGAAATATAGCTAAGTATAGGTATTTTCACATTTTAGAACACTTAGTCCCAACACCCAAAAGTCTAGGATCGAGATAGAAAAATTGGAAAAAAAAATACATAGGAGCGCGCCCTTGGCGCCTCGCGCCAGGGGAACGGATCATCTCTAGAAATCACATTTTTGTGATTTTTAAATTTTGCTACGGTTTCTCTTAAATTGAGATTAGACCCTTTTTCCCCGAATTTTGATTTCCTGAACAAGAATATGAAGTCGAATTTTGGATATCACGCACGAATTTTGAGATATATAGAAATTACAATTTTGGGCACTTTCGAGGCACATTTTCGAGAATTTTTTGGGATCGTTTCATCAAGTTCTCTCAAATTTCTTGGAGATCAAGTTTTATGCATTTATGGAAAAGCTTTCAAAAGGGATTTCACAAAGTTTTTCAGGTATTCTTATCCAAGGTTCAAGGATCAAAAGGTATGTGGGTTTCTTTATTCATGGGATCTTACAACCAAGGAGTCCTAAAACCTACTTTTCTAAATTCTCAAGTTTCAATGATTAGTTCCCTATAGATACCTTCTATTACTCCTATTAAACATGAATTATATTGAAATTTTTTATCTATTCCATGAAATTGCATAAATTGATTTCAAGGGTTTTCTTCAATGACCTAGTTTATGAAACTCAAAGCTATGAAGGCTATATTACTATGAGTTATAATGAAATTGATGATTTCATGAGATGAATTGCCTGATTATATGTCTAAAGTTCAAAGATAATATTCATATTATGGTGGTTCATTTTAAGAATGATTTAAATTGATGAATTACACTATTTTCATGTCTTGTCCTCTTGAGTTACATGCATGAAATCCATCCATTTATGATATTAAAGTTTCTAATGATGAGGGTTTAATTACTAAAGTTTACGAAAGTTATGATGTTTGAATCCCTCTTCTAAATGATGATGATGGTGAAAGGACAACTCTCACCAAAAGATAGATCTCATGTGATAAGGACAATTTTGACATGTTGGATCTCGATGTTTAGATGAGTTACTCTTTACATATGATGATGATGATTTTATGATTTTAAAGCCTATGAATAACTATAATTATGCATATATTTTTCTAATGGATTCCATGAGAATGACTTAGTGCCGAATGGGGCATTAAAATTAGGTTAATGTAGCAGCAACTCTTTATCTCATTAACTATGTGTCACGACCCAAACCTAGGGCCTGGACATGACCAGCAAATGCGGAAATCGAAGGGGCCCCAAACAAGACTCTTATCATCATTTCACATCCTTGGTTGCGGAAGCAAGACTGAACAACAAGAGAAAGCATAAACAAGGGAAATTGGTACTAAGAGATAGCTTAATACATAAATGTCATAGATGAGTCAAAGCTCAAGCATAATACGTAACTTGTCCAATAACACCTCTAACATAGAACTTAGCAGGGGCCAAGATAAGCAACCGGGCTCACCCTCAAAGTCAAAGTATACCATAAAGAAAGAGAGACTTCAATACATAACATAAGAATATAGACATTGTCCTCGGAATGGAGGACTCACCAACTAGCGTGAATAGGAACCACTAGCCATGTGGAGGCGGAGAATGACCAAATGGAGCTCCGGTTCCTACAAGGTAACATCATGTCGGTATGTAGTATGCATTAGTACATTTGAATGTACTTAGTATGTAGGGCAACGCAACAAGGGATAAGCAATGTAATTGAAATGCATAAACATAGAAAATGGATATCATTATAAATATATGGCATGTATGAATGATGCTTGAAGTAAAAACATGCTTATATAGAACATATTACTGTGTAGAAAGAGATCATCATTTGGCTAATGGGTTTACCACCTCCCATCCTAGGTGATTGAGGTACCCACCCCTCAATATGGTTATTGAATGTACCACCTTCTATCCTAGGTGATTGACGTATCAACCCCTCAATTGGTTAATGAGGTATCAACCCCTCAATTAGGTTAATGAGGTATCAACCTCTCAACTAGGTTTATGAGGTATCAACCCCTCAATTAGGTTAATAAACATCACACCCTCCATCAACGTGGTCATCTCACAACATATAGAGAAAAATACCATAGATATACATTCCCTTCATCATCATAAAGTCATTCAACTCATATACCATGCATTAGGCCTTTAACAACTCAAGATACATAATTAAGACATTTTATCAAATACTTGGTGGATGTGTAGTACTAGTGTAAACCCATGCAGTCCAAGAGTGAAATCATGCAATAAAATCCAATTTAAAACCACCCATCAATACTTGGTAACACCATCATGAGATATACATCAAAATCCTTTATCAAATCTCAAGATAGATTAAAGATTCATAGCTCAAGATGTGCATACTTGAACAACATTTCATCAAACCCCAATATGGTTTATACTCAAAATTCATAATAAGATATACCCATAGATAAACCATCTTGAAAACATGCAATTTATGTAAAAAAAAAAAAAAAGAAGGTTGGGCACCATGGGTAAAAGGACCCATTGGTTGAAACCCACATACCTTGACTTTGGAGATTTTCTTGAAGAAGATTTGAAATGGAGACTTGAAGCTTGAATGAAATCCTCAGATCCAAAAAGAGATTGGGACACTTGAATCTTAGGGAGGACTTGGGGCATGATTTGAATTCCATCAAGGCTTCTTGAAAACCTTGAGAATGGATAGAGAATTTGATGAATATTAGAGAGGAATTTGAGAGGTTTTGGTTGGTTTGTAGGTCTCAAGATGGCTCAACAATAAGGGATTTCGTGTATATAGGTATAGGGTTATTACCCAATTTCCCTGAAGTAAAAATGAGCAATTTCGGAATTTTTTGAACTGGTCCGTGCTAGGTCCACGTCGCGGACTTGTCGTAGATAGCTACTGTTTTTGCGATGTTTCGCCAAAAAATTATTTTCTTAGCATGGATGAAGTATACCTTGTAGGTACTTGTTTTTCCACGCAAATTTTCCCTTTGACCAAGGATATGAAGTCATATTTGCGAAATTCTACATGGATTTTAAGATACTGAAAAAAATGCATCACAGGAGATTTCCAAATTATATGGAAGAGTGTTTAAATATCTCTGATTTAAGACATAAGGGAATTACTATTATGGGGGAATTCCTAGGCATGTGTGGGGCATTTCACTATGTGCACCATATGATCCCTTGTAGGCTATGATAGGCTAGTGGATCCATCTAAGCAATAATGTTTATTGATGATACATTTGTGAATATGATGGATTTGTATGTGGAAAGCAGTGTCCCCGTGCTAATGCAGGGGCTTATATTGATCTCTTATGAATGATTTTATCAAAGCATCCTCATGCATGTCATATTGAGATTATTTCTATTGTATATGATTATGCATCTTGTTATGAGGCTTATCATCTATTGTTGCATTACATCCCACATACTAGAATATTCTAAGTAATAATGCATACTTTTGCCTAGATCTAACCATACAAGGACTGGAGCTCCTCATTCTTCTCCACGTGGCTAGCTTGGTTCATGTAGATCGTTGAGTGGTGAGTCCTTCATTTTGAGGTCAATATTTGATTTCTATCTTGCTAATGATGAGACTTTATTTCATTTTACTAAGTACTTTATGGGTGAGCACAAGACTTTTCTTAGCCCCCGTCCTACTTATATTTTAGAGATGTTGTTGGATACTATACTATGCCTATATTTGTTAGATCCGCAAGCATCGCTGGTATATGAGTCAACCAAACGACATCACTAAAAACTCAAAATGATCGTACATTGTCCAAAAACATGTCTTGGGAATATCACACTTCCTCACCCATAATTAATGATAGCGGACTGGAGATCAATCTTGGAAACCTGATTAGCCTCTTGCAATTGGTCAAACAAGTCATCTATCCTTGTAAGCGGTTACTTGTTCTTTATGGTCACCTCGTTCAATTACCGATAGTTAATACATATTCAGAGTGACCCATCCTTCTTCCATATAAACAACACAGAAGCACCCCATGGAGACCTATTTGGCCTAGTGAAGCCTTTCTCTAATAAATCTTTCAATTGCTCCTTTAGTTCCATTAACTCCACTAGAGGCACATGATATGGGGGAATCGACATAGGTTGGATATTGGGGAGAATATTCATGCCAAAATCTATTTCCCTTTCGAGAGGGAGATCAAGTTAATCATTGGGAAGGACATCAGGGAACTCATTGGTAATAGGAACCAATCAAGTAAAGGAACCTTAGAAGTAACAACTCTTACACTTACTATATAATAGACGCACTCCTTGCGAATCATCTTATAGGCTTTAAAACCGGAGATGAACCTACTTTTACACACCAAATAACTACTCTCCCACTCCAAAATTGGCTCATTATGAAACTAAAATTTAACTCTATGGGTCCTACAATCAATTGAGGCATAAGAGGCATTTAATTAGTCCATCCTATGAATTACATCGAAATCAACCATAATGATTTGAAAAAGATCATCGGGAATGACTTTATGCAAGATAGACATAGGAAAATTTCTATAGACTCTTCTAGAAATAACCAACTCACTATGGGAGTTCAAACTAAAAGTTTTCAACTAAGACTTCAAGATATACATCAAATCTATTTGTGAGAAAGGGAGTAGCAAAAGAGAAATTGGCACCCATATCTATCAATATATACACATCAATTGAAAACCTTAAACATACTAGTAACAATATCCAGAGTCTCTTCCACCTCTTGCCTAGTATGGAAAGCATAGAACAGATTGATGCTTGCGCATATCCTTGAACTTTCCCACCTTCTACGCCTTGTCCTTGTGGCCTAGAACAATACCACCACACCTACAATCCTTGGCTCGGTGACCAGGCTTACTACACTTGAAGTGTCACGACCCAAACCTAGGGCCTAGATATGACATGGTGAATGGAAAGCCTAAGGGACCCAAGCAAGTCTCTTAGCATATTAATCACACATCTTGGTCGTGAAACCAAAGTAAACAATAACAAGAGATATAATAAAAAGGAAAGTGAGACTAAGGGAAGTCTTTGATAATCATTAAAGCATAAATAAGTCAAGCTCATTGTCGCAACGTTGAATTGGTCCGCGACGCTGGCCCATCACGGAGGAAGTTTTAACGCTAATCCATGCCCAGTCTGCGTCGCGGATGCACACTGAAAATTGAAAATTAGCGAAATTTATTTTTTGCCATGGGTCCTCTTAAATTCGGATTATACTCATCACCCACTCAATTTTGCCCCCTGATCGAGAATATGAAGTCAGATTTTTGATATCACACATGGATTTCGAGATCTATGAAAATTACAATTATGGGCATATGAAGCACATTTTTGGAGCATTTCAATATCTCCCCCTGTAGAACTTTCATCCTTGAATATCAAAAAAATGAGAAATAACCATGAAGATTTCAGCCCGATGTGAATGCAACAAATGCATTTAAACATCATTTTCAAAACTTCTGAATATAAGTGTCAAAAATCACCATAAACTTATTACCATAAACATGAATGCATGAAAAATGACATAACGACTGAGACTTAAGACTTGAAGTCATATAAAGGACTTAAATTAGTACCTTTGGCTTGAGTAGAGTTGAAGAAATATGGATATCGCTTTCTTATGTCCGCCTCGGCTTCCCATGTGGTACTTTCAACTTGTTGGTTCCTCCAAAGGGCCATGATAGAAGCTACATCTTTGTTTCTCAACCTCTTCACTTGCCTATTCAAAATCTCTACTAGGACCTCCTCAGAGGTCAAGTTATCTTCTATAACACCCACAACATAAAAGGGCACCATAACACTTGGGTCACCCACACTCTTTCTCAACATGGAAACATGGAAGACCGGATGAACCATATTTATCTCCAACTCATAAGCAACCTCACCCACTCTCCTCAAAACTTTGTAAGGACCCACAAACTTGGGCTTAATATCCCTTTCTTGCCAAACCTGACGACACTCTTCATGGGTAAGACTTTCAAGTAAACCCAATCACCAACCTTAAACTCAGGATCTTTTCTCCTCAGATCTGAGTAGGACTTTTGTCTACTTTTGGTTGTTTTTAGTCTCTCCCTTGTCATCCTTACCTTCTCCAAGGCCTCCATGACCAAGTTTGGACCTAGCAAAGCTATTTCCCGCACTTTAAACCACCCAATGGGGGATCTACAACACCTACCATAAAGAGCCTCAAAGGGAGCCATATCAATTCTTGAGTAGTAGCTCTTGTTGTAAGAGAACTCAATGAGTGGAAGATGTTCATCCCAACTACCCTTAAACTCTAAAACTCGAGCTCTGGGCATATCCTTAAGAGTTTGAATAGTCCTTTCAGCTTGACCATCCATTTGAGGATGAAACGTCGTGCTAAGCTTAACTTGGTAACAAGACCTCTTTGAAATGGCCTCCAAAAGTGAGAAGTGAATTAAGCACCATAATTTGAAATGATAGACATGGGCACCCCATGCAAACTAACGAACTCATGAATGTACAACTTGGAATAATCTTCGGCACCATAAGTGGTTTTGACCGGTAGGAAGTGAGCCGACTTTGCCATTTTATCACAACAACCCAAATATAGTCAAAATGTTTCCTAGTCTTAGGCAATCCAACCACAAAATCCATGTTGATCTTTTCTCACTTCCAAGTAGGAATTTCTATGTCTTGGGCTACGCTACTCCACCTTTGATGTTCGACTTTTACTTGTTGGCAATTGTGATATCTGGATATGAACTTAGTAGTGTCTTTCTTCATACCACCCCACCAATACACCTCAATAAATTCTCTATATATCCTTGTAGAACCGGGGTGAATGGAATATGATGAATTATGGACCTGCTTCAAGATCAATTCTTTCAAATCATCCACATTTGGTACACAAGATCTGCCTCAGTACCTAACAGCACCATCTCCCCCTTGGGAGGAAACCTCCTCTTTACCATCTCTCACCAAGGCCTTCAACTCTAGCAAGGCGGGGGTCAAGATCTTATTTTTCTTTTACCTCCTTAATCAAGGAAGATTTAGAACCATCAACCATCACCACAGCACCATTATCAACTTCATCCAACCTAACCCCCAATCTAGCCAACCAGTGAACCTCTCTAGCCACCATCATCAACATGAACTAAACTACCCATGGATACTCTACTTAGAGCATCAAACAACATTAGCTTTGCCGGGGTGATAATGCACACTTATATCATAATATTTAAGGAGCTCTAACTATCTTCTTTGTCTCAAGTTAAGATCTTTTAGGGTGAACACATATGTGAGACTTGTGGTTGGTAAACACATCAACATGAACTCGATACAAGTAGTGACCCTAAATTTTCAAAGCAAATACTAGTCCACCAATTTAAGATCATGGGTGGGATAATTCTTTTCATGCACCTTGAGTTTCCTAGGCATATGCTATCACCTTACCATTTTGCATCAAAACACACCCAAACAAATTCTTGAGGTGTCACAGTATACCACGAACCTTTCCAACCCTCTCGGTAGAGCCATGACAGGAGCGGGACAAGATTATCTTTCAAGGTTTGGAAACTCTTTTCACATTCATCGGTCCACACAAATTTTTCCTTCTTTTGTGTCGACTTTGTCACAGGGGAAACAATAGAAGAGAAACTATGCACAAACCTTTGGTAATAACCCGCCAAACCTAAGGAACTTCTAATATTCGATGGAGTCAAAGGTTTAGCCCAATTTCTAATCACCTACGTCTTCTTAAGATCCACCTTAATGCCATCACCCGACACTACATGCCCTAGAAAAGCAACCTCTTTCAACCAAAACTCACATTTTTCATATTTTGCATACAACTTCTCTTCCCTCAAGATTTGCAACACCACCCTCAAGTGATTCACATGCTCCTTCTCACTATGGGAATAAATCAAGATATCATCAATAAAGACCATGACAAATATGTCAAGGTAGGGTTTAAAGACCCTATTCATGAGATTTATAAATATAGCCGGTGCATTAGTCAACCCAAAGGACATAACCACAAACTCTTAGTGCCCATACCTAGTCCGGAAAGCCGTTTTGGGAATATCACACTCCCTCACTTTCACTTGGTGATACCCAGATCGAAGATCAATCTTAGAAAAGTGACTAGCCCCTTGAAGTTAATAAAAAAGGTCATCAATCCTTGGTATAGGATACTTGTTCCTTATAGTGACTCTATTAAGTTGTCGGAAATCAATGCACATTCTAAGTGAACCATCCTTCTTCTTTACAAATAACACAAGTGTACCCCAAGGTGACTGACTAGGCCTTCTGAAACTCTTTTCCAACAAATCCCTAAGTTGCTCATTTAATTCCTTCAATTTCGCCGGAGCCATATGGTAAGGGGGAATATAAATAGGTTAAGTATCGGGAAAGTGGTGTATACCAAAGTCTATTTCCCTTTTAGGAGGAACACCAAGAAGCTCATTGGGAAAGACATCAGGAAATTCATTAACCACCGAGACCGACTCAATAGGAAGGAATTTGGACTCTATATCCCTAACTCTCACCGAGATGATAAAGACAACCCTTAGAAATAAACTTTTGGGCTTTAAGATAAGAAATGAATCAACCCTTGACCACCACATCATGAGTTTCCCGCTCAAGGATGGGATCATTAGGGAATCGGTATTTAACCCTAAGGTTATACAATCAATAGAAGAATAATATGTATGCAATCAATCCATCCCAAGAATGACATCAAAATCCACCATATCTAATTCAACAAAATCACAAGGCAAGAATTTATACAATATGAACACAAGACAATTTCTATGGACTCTTTTAGCAATAGTAGACTCACCAATGAGGGTTGACACTTCTTAAGGTTCACACAACAATTCGAGACTAATATGGAGCTTTTTGGCAACAAAACGAGAAACGAAAGAAAGAGTGGCACCTAGATCTATCAGTGCATACACATCAAAATAAAAAACCCTTAACATACTAGTGACAACTTCAGGCAACTCAACCACCCCATGTATTCTTTGAAGAGAATAGAATCTTTTTTGCCTTGGAGCATCTCTTTGTTGGTCTCCCTTAGCCCTTGGACCCATATTTGCACCTTTGCCTTGTGGATGACCATCTCTACCTTTATTTTGAGCATAAGGACAATTAATAACCTTGTGACCTAATTCACCACAACCAAAGCAAGCATTAGAATCTTAAAACCTTGGAGACCACCTTCAAAACGAGCCCTCTTTGACTCACCACTTCTTCTTTTCCTATGCTTTTTCCCCTCTAGTTGTTCGACATATGTCATGAGGGGGGACAAGTCCATATCACCTACTAGCATGGCTGTACGATACTCCTCATTAACCAAGTTGGACACTCCTGACACAAATTTGTTCATCCTTGATCTAGGCTCGGCAACCAATTGTGGATCGTACTTGGAGAGTTGGTTGAACTTGAGGGCATGCTCCCTCACACTCATGGAACCTTGCTTAAGGTTCATAAACTCTATCATCTTAGCCTCCCTTAACAAGATAGGAAAGCATCGGTTGAGGAATGCGACTTTGAAGTCTTCCTAAGGGATAACGTCATCATTCCCCTTCTCCAACTTCCATTGTGTAAACCTAATTTGAGCCACCCCTTTGAGTTGGTAGGCTACCAACTCTGCCTTTTCCTTCTGAATTGACCCCCATGATGGATAGCACCTTGTACACCTCATCTACGAAGTCTTGGAGATCCTCATCCATCTTGGATCTATGGAACTCCAGTGGGTTCATTCTTGTGAAATCCCTCACCTAGAAGCCGGAGCGGGAGCAGGAGGGGATTGGGCCCCTTGGTTTAGTTGGTTGGTCATAGCATGAGCCAACATTGTAATAGCATCTTGAAACTCACAACTCCTCTACCTTGAGGAGCTAGAGGAGCGGGAGGGGCCGGTTACTCCTTGGCTCTACGGGCTCTCCTTAGTCTCCCTCTTGGAATCGGCATGATCTAGAGAGTGAAGAGCATTTATTTGGGGAAAATCCTTCCACTTACATCTAAAGCATGATATAGACCATTAAGAAGTGAAACATTTCCTAAAACACCTCATAGCCTCCCACTCATAGTTGTGGCATGCTTCACAACCATGAATAAGACTCTAATAGACACTGTGTATTTAATTCCAAGGGCCATTAACAACCTAGTGCTATGATACCAAGGTTGTGATGACCCAAACCTAGGGCCTAGACGTGACACATCAAATGGGAATCCAAAGAGATCCAAGTAATCCTTTTAGCATATCAATCACACATTCTTGGTCACGGAAGCAAAGTAAACAACAACAAGAGATAAATAAAAAAGGAAGAAAGACTAAGGGAAGTTTTGATAATCATAAAAGTATAAAAGAGTCAAGCTCATAGCGTAAGTATATCAAAATATCCAACAACACCTCTAACATGGGATGGAGCAGGGGCCAAGGCATTCTCCAGGCTGACCCTCGTAATAACAGTTGTTCAACATAAAGAAGTCTCAAAATATCAAGAATAAGGTAGATAGTGTCCTTGGACTTGAGGACTTACCATAGCTTATCTCTAACATATCAACTAGGCACGTGGAGGATGATCAAGTGGTGCTCCGGTCCCTACATGATAATATCATATAGGCATAGAGTATGTGTTAGTATGCTCGAATGTACTAATTAGGTAGGATGAAATGCAACAAGACATAGGCCAATATAGTCAACATGCACAATCATGAGCAATGGATAAGTATAATCTCAATATGACATGCATGATCAATGCTTGAAGTAAAACATGCTTGTAAATCATTCATCTTACATAATATATATAGTATGCACATGTGTGGGAAGCAACCTCAACCTACATAGACCAAGTATCTACAACATGGAATCCAAGACATGACACCCCCTCGGCAAGGTGGAACGGGCATGACACCCCCTGGCTAGGTATGGTCTATTTACTAAGGCAAACCAAACATGATAATATGACTAGATGGATCTACTAGTATATAAAGGATAATAATCATAATACTATGGTGGCATATAGTTTAGAGACAAAAGACTTTATATAAGGACCCTTTGAGTCTAGCCCCCATCTTAAGCCTCAATCGGTGCTAAGTCAAATCCCATGGAATACTTGAAATAATCACAACTTGTATAACTTGTAAGAAACAT